>UZAF01016375.1:73574-87312 GCA_900617895.1 Haemonchus placei | reverse complement strand
TGCAAAAAGAGAGGAGTGAATGAGATCATTTGAGAACAAACTCGTTTAATTCCTAATTGAACAAATGTAATAAGCTATAAGTTATAAGTTGACATCATTACTGCCAGCTACTGTTTGAAGGGTGGTCTCGGACTCATACAGGTATCCAGTGTGTGAAGATTACCGCTTTCGAAGTAGATAGTAGAACCAATTTCTTTAAAAACCATAGGAAAAGTGAGTTCCGATATGGAAGTTGACCACCCTCTCAACTAGTATTCCTTCTACTTCAGTTTCCATCTTACGATTACAGAATCCCACTGAAAGCACCCAGGTAGAGCTCAGGTACCAGGCGCGACGTAGGTATAACCATAGTCAGCAAAATTCTGAGGAAAAGAAGGAAAGTCAAAAATTAGCAGTCTGGCATCTGACGGATGCCGCATATCATAGTCTGGTTATAGGCACATGGATCACATTATTTGATTTACCAGTATATCCATTGGTATTTCCTGATTGCTAACAATAAAGGACTCTGATTAATAAACATGTATGGCATTCAATATTATACAGACAAAAAGACCAATGTCATTCATCACAGAGAACGATTTCCGCAAGGGAATGGAAGTGTGAATTGATCGAGCATTCCAAGTCCCTTTTTGTCATCTCAACTCAACTGATTAACTAGTAACCCAAGTGAGTAAACGATTTATGAACTGCTATCCTGGTGATTTTGTAAAAACTTTTGAATGTGAAGCATGAAACCGAAGAGGGAACAAAAAAGCAGCTCTAGAAGGTTCTAGAAGCAAAAGTTTACTACATCACTCTTAGTAGTTTTTCAGCTCTACGAGTTTTCACTTATCAGTGACTACGTGGTTATCATTGAAACACGTTACTAAACATCGTCAAAGCCTTTGTGTAGAACTTGTGAACCTCGTACTTCAACAGAGCCAAATCTGTGGAGGATGTGGTGCAGATGGATGGGTCGAAAGCGACTTACAGGTAGAATTCCTATTCGTCTAAGGATGAGCGGGGGTCTTGCAATGTCATTCCGTAGTAGTTACCCTTCCTTATTTAATCTAGGCTGTTCTCAATTTCTGATCACGACTCAGCTTTTTTCCTTCATGTCAGAGCTATTTACTCAGATTATACTCTGACAGATGATCCTGTCTCTCACCAATTATCTGTGAGTGACAATCAGAGAGTCACACATCGATCGACGGGTAATCAATCACAAATCCCATCATTAAAGATTAACTAACTGTAGTGAGCCAGGGAAAAAGGCCTAAGTGTAGTAAGGTCACTGACCATGACCATCCGAACTGAACATATTCCACTTCTTGAACATAAAGATGGCGTTCCAGTGGGCCCTCTCCTCAAGAGCGCTAAAGCCAACTGTGAATTTCATCTGTTTGAGATAGATTGACTGGTGAAGAAACTACTTGAAGAATCTGATCACTGTTTTCTGCAGCTCATATCCTTCAGATCATTGCACAGATGGAATCATGCCTCAAATTGAGTCACCATGATTTTGAATGTGGTTGCATGCGTGGCGCATTCCAGAATGAAAATTCTGCATCGAGACATCGGCCTAGGTCCTGTTCTCTACATTGACTTATTGACATATCTACTTTTCTCACTTGACAAAGAAAGATGTTCAGTAATACACAACTTTTTTCTTGAAAAGTGCAATTGATGGCTATTTCCTTCGTAGACTCTGCCTGTCAAACAGTCTACTCAAAAAATGACGGAAAAAATCGGACAATTTCAGGCAAAAAGAGAGAGTGGGGAATTACTTAACAAAAAGTACTGCGAGATGAGTGGTTCAGGGAAAAACACTAAGATCTTGGACGAAGAACTATTGCCGCTGTTTTACACTTTTATGTGCTGATCGCCTTACACATTCTTGATCGATACGAGAAGATTTCGCAGTAAAAAACGCCGAAAACAAATATTTCTTGATGTAACACCCGTTGCAAATGCTTTTGTTCAATCTCATTGTCATAATGCATTCATAAAAAGGGGAGGACCCATAAAAAAAGGATTTCCGGATTTTGCAAACAAAATGAAATATGAAAGAAAGAAAAGTGCAGTGCAGGAAGAAGGACCTTCTGTGTCCCTCATTTCAGCACAAAACGCAGGAAACGGCATCGAACTGGCTATCAAGAACTGTGTGATGCAAATGAGTCCCCATACAGAACCAAAAATGAACCGGTCCCAAATACCCCCTGCCATTGACAGGTTATCAATCAAGTACATCGAGATGAGCGCATGATTGCGCTGCTTGACGGCACCCATGGATAGGCTGATGATTTCACCGAAAATGTCCTTTACCGGTAGAAATTCCAGAGGCCCTAGTTGTATTCTTAATCGTTTTTTCAACAGTGGAGACAAAGGTGGTTCAGTGCTAAGAGCAGTGAACACTCGGTTTTGTTGAGAGTGCCTCATAAGGGTGAAAAGTCGGTTTTCCAGAAGTCGAACCAATCTTGACTCAACCCTATTCAATTCCAGGTCAACCTCCTCCTTTTCTTTTCCCCCATGCTGAACAAGTCTTATCACTTCTTAGAACACTGAGATTTTTATCCGGTCCATTTAGTTCTATCACCGATTACTTCACTCTGTTACCTACATAGTAATCAGTCGTGTAAACAAGAAACTCAACCGTGAGCCACCTGTATGAAATAATTCGTGGGAATACCTCCGTAATACTGTCTTGCGGACATAATGAGGGCAGTTTCCTTCACATTAGGGCCCCCTTTTAAAATATTCGGTACAAAGGCAGCACTCTAGGTACCTCTCGTACTTAAAAGCCAAATTTGAGATAAGCGGATACACTGGCTAACCTAGGAGTAAAAACCAGTCATCGACCGTATAGGTCCCTCAAATGTCATGAGCACCAGGGCCAGTTTGCCATTGATATTACAGAACCATAAAAGATAGGAATTACTTCCACGGTATCAAGGAGAGACTGCACCTCATGCAGAACCAACAGGCTGCGCTTTTGATTCAGATAAACTCAGTTCTCCTGTCCTATACTCTGACCAGTTTTTGTATGAACAAATCAGTGCCTCAAAAAAGGCGATACTACTTACAGAAATGTAAACTCATACATAAATACAGTTACTAAGAAGTACTACTTATTGCTATATATGTAGGCACACCAATTCAGCAGAGGTGCAGGAGACAAAATAGAACTTACAGGTAGAGTTTTTTATTTCAAAAGTTACTCATTTCCAGACGGCACACCTTAACTCATTTGAAGAGGTTTACAGCACAATCATAACGGAAGACCTATGCAATAGAGGCTTTTGATGAACAGACGTGAGCCCACCACCGTTTAAAGCGGATCTGAGCGAGCAGTTATACTTCTGAAGCTAACATATCTGGCTTGGCAAATGGCCAGAATTCACAGCCATTACTCACATTACTATGAGCTGTTGTGGGAAACAACGGGCGGAGATCGAGTAGTGGGAAGTGCCGCACTCTCACCGACACCTGGTCTAGGGATTGAATTTCGGCTCAATTTCTGCTCAGACCAACCAATCTTCCATCCCTTTGGAGTCGGTTGATCGATGCCAGACCCGCTTGGGAAGATAAGAGCACTGGCATGGATTGTTGAGCACTTCTAGCTGGCTACAACAAGTCAGTTTACAAGCCCGGTATGCAATTCAATACGCCACTACGATTCCGATTGGAAGGACAAGTCGGGAACGCTTCCCAAACGGGAAGGATTACAAGCGAAGAAATTACTCTTACTTTGGGAAATACTAGAAAGGAAAGATATATAAGATATACACAGGAAGTATTTTCCCATAACTAAGTTGTTGATAAAATATAAGAGCAAAGAAGTTCGTAAAATACAGTTTCAGCAAAGTATAAACGGTCCGATTGCTAGAAAATGGTAGCTCGTCTTTACGAATTATTTTATAATTATCATTAGCAACTCGCCCTTATCGTCTTACCCATCTTAATCGTCAATAGCGAGGAGATGGTCAAAAAGCTATGAATGAATACAATTCCCAAAAAAACGCAGACACTTCTTGTCAATCCATCACGCACAACTGGATTTCATGTTGGTCTGGTACACTACTCATTGAATTTAGTAGTGTAATAAAAAAGAAAAACACTGGCAGAAAAATGTATCAGGCTTGAGAAAAATATGCAAAAAAGTCGCATTGGGAAGCTGGATTGGATGCCATTCAGCATGATTGATTCAATCGATCAGCGATAGGATGGGTGCCGCTTGATTTGATCTACTGAATCAATCTTAATAGAGATTGGCAAGTATTGGTTGCAGCTAATACAAATGCAATTTTTTTCATCATTCCTCAGTAGTCCTATTTGTAAGGGAAATCGGAAGTGGTGAGTAGCGCTTACCTAAGGTATTATATGTAGAAAAATCGACCTCTTAGTAGGGTTTTGCCCCTGAAAACCTGAAAAGCTGCCCTTTCTACTCCGAGGTTTGATGTAGTGATGAAGAGAAGCTATTTTACATCGGCTAGTTCCATTAGTCATAATACAAATTTGGGACCCCTTCGCACATGACTAAAAGTCGATTGCGTGGCGTATCCCGGAGGAACTGATTCACCTGAACTTTTTTTATTGACGAGTCGAAGGTACTTTCATAATCACTGTCTTAGAACATATTTCAAATTTCAACAAAGTATTTGAATGAAGACTCAGCTGGTTCCATTAGTCATTTACAAAATTAATGGCTCCTTTGCGTATGGATAAAAGTCGATTGTGTGGCGTATCATGGAGGGATAGATTCGCTCAAAGCGCTTATTCCCTCATTCATTTACTCCGTCGAAGTGAGGTTCGTAGTTAATTTCCTCCTCTCGTGTGGTTTAATTTTGGGTGATTTTTAATTTTCTACTATAATTAAACACTCAAATGATCACTCAGTCGAAACATAAGACCCTGACCTTGAATTAATGTAAGTGGAAGTTTATAGTTCCTATATAGACTTCTGGACGATGAATGAGCTGCGCCTCTACTAAAATTCCTTGTGTTAATGGGCACATGCAATGGCTTACTGAGGTAAGCTATGGTAAAGCTTCTACTTCATTACTTGATGGTGAATTCTCTATGAAATTCTTTAATCGGGAGGGCATGCTGTGCAGAATGACATGGCGTTGGAGCTCTATCCAGTTTTTTAGTCAATTTCCTCCGTTTTTTTTNTTTTTTTTCCTTCTTCTTCCCTTTCTCACCTCGTCCTCAACATACATCAGGTTGTCCCCGGTTCGTCGAAATGCGGTTTTTGACGAAACGTACTTGATTTAAAGATTTTGGCAGCAAGTACTCCTTCGCTTAATATGTGTACTATCACAAATATTGGGGCTTATCATATGTATTTTCCACTTTTAATATGGGGTTCTGGTTAATTTGCAATCAGAGGCTTTTTTCAGATCCACTGTGAAGATATCAGGAGTTCAGGCTGATCCTTTTCTACGAGTTCATGCTTGAAAGTAGTGTTCCGGAAACAGCCCGGAGTATCAACTAGGCATGGGGTCAAAGAAGCGTGAAGAGCACAGTGAAACGTTGGTTTCAGAGTTTCTTGGAGGTGTGGTACATGGTGGACGCTCCTCAGAGGTTGACGGCGATAATTAAAAAAGAAACTGATGGAGGAATGCCCACCACATTCATACGAAGGGTCGCAGTAGAAATGGGAATAGAAAGCAAGCCAGCTACGTCGAAGCAACCTAAGAATTTCGGAAAGGTCGGGAAGCTCGACAAATGGATCCCTCACGATTTAACCGATCAGCAGCATAATCGCCGCTTCGAAATTTTGCTCAATTCTTGCTACAAAGACGGCCTGGTTTCAAAACGTATTCTTGATTGCGACGAAGAACGACTCTTTTACGGCAGTAGGAAGAAAAGTAGGCAATGGCTGTGTCGCCCCGGAGCTCCACGTCATTTTCCAAAGCCGGAACTGCGCCAGAAGAAGGTCATGCTGACCGTTTGTCGGTACGTCGGTCTTCGGCAGGGCTTATTCATCCCAGCTTCCTGGTAAAGTGTGATTTGTTACATCACCCACGTACAACCAGCATATCGAGGGGATGCAGCGGAAACTGCAGGTTTTACGGCCAGCGCTAGTCAACCGAAAGGGACCAACACTCCTTTATGGCAATGTGTTCCAACATGTATAAAGAACTATAATTCATTGCAAAAGTTGGGTGAGCTACAGAAGTTGAGCAAATTTTACCTCACCTTCTCATTCACCGGATCTATCCCACACTAATTTCCACTTCTCCAAGCATTTGGGTGATTTCTTGCGTAGGAAACGCTTCAAAAACCAAAGCGTGGTGGGAACGGGCTCCATCGATTCTGGAGGCCAGAATTTTATGTAAGTGAATTTATTAGACATGTTTCTCGTTGGCAAGAATGTGTAGATTCAAACTGTTATTATTTTGACCCATGAAATTCAGTATGAGCCGATATATGTTAATTTGGAAGTTACGTTTGGAAGACTGCATTACTCTGTAACATAACCTATCGAGATTATTATTTTCGCTTTAGGTTGTATATTTTGTATATTCATGTCATGATGGAGTTCTTACTGCGCTGTGGACTCTGTTTTAGGGCAACATGCCGCTACTGTACATACATTTTTAAGAGCAAAAATATCTTATTAGCTGGCAGTATAACGGTGCTAGAAACTCGAAGACACTGCTAGTTTACAGCAGTAATAACAGCTCACAAAACTGGAAAATTTACAGAGCATGACACCTCTCTGAGAAACCACCTTCCGTGAAGAAACCAGCGATGAGGGGTCAAAAACTGATAGTAAGGTAGTGTTTTTATACTTACCAATTGAATTTACTTGTTAAGAACGTACCTTGTTTTTAGTTTACCGATGACATGCAGATACATCTTCAGTTGCTCAGTACTCACTTAGTCACTGAAATGAACCCGTCTGCACCGGTACTGCAATTAACAGTTCTCACAGAACCGGGCTATTCCTGGGCAACACCGGGCTCGGCGATCTCAATATGGTCTCTCGATCAAATGGACTTCGTCAGATACTAAATTTAGTGCTCAATATCACGGTGACTTTTATTAATGTATTGTTTGGCATGTAAGTCGTTGTCCCTCACCGTTATCTTTGTGATGAATGACATCCATGGAGTTCTGAGTGAAGGCTGTCATTGAACGATGCAATGAAACGTGCTGCTGTTCTATATTTAGCTCATGTTGTTTGCCCATTCAGAAACCAAGGTACATATGTTTACGGCCCAATCGAGGAACATCACGTAAAAATAACTGGGTGCAGATTGTTCTAGAAGAATCCTGTTTCAAAGTGTATCGATCTTTGTAAATTCGTAGAAGAGTATAACATGAACTGTTCAGCCTGGATAAAGTCTTGGGTCGTTGATCAATCCCGTCTGAGGTATACGCACAGCACTCGACTTCTCTTCAGAATCGTAGTGGTGTAATTAGTGCGTATGTGACCTATACAATGACTTGCGGTGACCAGCCGATGTACAATCTAGTACTTTTTCTCTCCCAGATGAGTTTAGTACCGATTGACAGACCCTGGAAGGATGGAAGTCCTAGTTGGCCTAGGCGACCCAAGAATCGAACCCATGACCATGCGTGTGAGATAGTGCGCCACTTGCCACTAAACCACCACCGCTCTTGAAGATTGATAGAAGTATAGGGGAAAGTTTTTGGCGTTAATCAATCCCATTTGAGGGATGTGCCCCGCACTCGACTTTCATTCAGAATCGTAGTGGCGAATTGAATGCGTATGTGGCCTATGCAATGACTTGCGGTGCCCAGACGATGTACAAGTCAGTACTTTTTTCCTCCCAGATGAGTTTGGTACCGATTAACCCCGGAGGAATGGAAGGCTTGGTTGACCTAGGCGAATATCGACCCAGGATTCGAACCCATTACAATGCGTGTGGGAAGTTAAATTTAGTACACACAGTTCAGGTAAATGAAAGTAAAGGGTAGTGGTAGAAGCTTAATACAGGTGTCTTTCTCCAGGCACACTATTCATGGGAGTCCTACATACAAATCAGAACCTTCAATACATCTTACTGGCTGGTATCTATCGGATACTACGGTATGTTGCAATCATATTGCTTCTATCAGATGGACAGCAGATCAGCTGTCACTCTTCTGCTCAATGACTACATGACGAGCAACAAAGTGATAAGATTCTGTATAAAAGGAGTGCAGCAGAACTATCGTCACTTCATCATGAGGTTCGCCCTCTTAGCCCTCATTGGTGTGGCCTTCGGGCTACACAACTCGCTGGACCTGCTCCCACTAAAACCACGCAATGAATATGTGTTCCGATTTGAAGGAGACGTTCACTCTGGAATTCCACTTCCCACCGATACCACCGTTTCTCGCATCCAAGCTATGGTCCACGTCCAGATCCCTGACGACCACAACGCCATCCTCAAGCTGAGAGATGTACGCTTCGTCACTGGAGAAGACGAGCGCAAGGAACTGTTCCAGCCGACCGATGAACTGAAGCCGCGCCTCATGTCGAAGGAGCACGTCGAACTCCTTGAGATGCCGGTGCGCTTCGGTTACAAGAATGGCATGGTTTCCGACCTAATCTTCGCTAACAAAGAGGAGCCGTGGTCGGCCAACGTGAAGCGCTCCATCATCAACATGCTCCAGCTCAACCTGCACAAGATGGGACGAACTGACGAGCCGAAGATGGAGAGGTACGAGGTGAACCGTGAGAACGACTACTACACCACCACCGAGAGGACGATCGAAGGAGACTGTGAGGTCGCCTACACTATCCTTAAGAAGAAGGACTTTGTCACTGAGATCACCAAGTCCGTTAACTTCGACAAGTGCACCCGTCGTCCAGAGGCAAAGTACAACTTCCGTTATCTGACTGAGTGCCCAGAATGCAAGGAGAAGGACGTACTCGAACCCACAACGGTCTACACCTACTTGCTTGAGAAGGAGGGTCTCAAGAAGGTCGAGGTCCGCTCCATGTACACGATCACCGTTGAGAACCAGCCAGTCATGAAGACCGAGATCCGCACCAGACTCACCCTGGAAGACATCAAGGAGATCAGACGTGAGTTCGACTGGACCGACGGAAAGAGAGAGACCCTGGTCTACTCCAACGAGTACNGCTCCATGTACACGATCACCGTTGAGAACCAGCCAATCATGAAGACCGAGATCCGCACCAGACTCACCCTGGAAGATATCAAGGAGATCAGACGTGAGTTCGACTGGACCGACGGAAAGAGAGAGACCCTGGTCTACTCCAACGAGTACGAGAAGCAGATCGAACGCTTCCACATGTATGGAGATGAAGTTGAGGTTCTGCCTTATGAGCGCATCCGAGACAAGATCGAGGTCATCCGCAACACCGTTGAAGAAATCAAGGAGCTGAAGGAGAACAAGCATGAAACTACCCATCTGCTTTCTCGCCTGGTTTCCATGTTCCGCATGCTCACTCTCGAAGAGCTGTCCACCCTTCACACGAAGATCTACATGCCTGCTGAGGAATATATTAAGAGCATGATCGAGCATTCGCTGGCCATTGCTGGAACCAGGAACACCATCACTCACCTTCTTCGCCACATGGAGATGAGACACTTTAAGACCTACAGAACTGTGCACCTCCTCAAGTCCATGCAGCAGACTCCATACCCATCACCCAAGACCGTCGAAGAGCTTCTCCGCTTCGCCGAAAACGAGGTCGTCGAGCGCTCACCTGTCATCCGCCAATCTCTTTGGCTCACCATTGGATCTGTCATGCACGGAGTTGTCGGAAAATCTATGGATAAGACTTACATGAAGGAGGACGTCCCTGAGCTCAAGCGCAGATACATCAACATCCTGATGAAGGAATACGAGAAGGCTGACGACATCTACGAGAAAGTGCTTGTGCTGAAATGCATCGCCAACGCAGGAATTGACCTGTCTGTCTACGAACTCGAGAAGATCATCCTGAATAAGCGAGAAGAGCTGCTCGTTCGCATGGAAGCCATTGATGCTCTGCGCCTTCTTAAAGAATGGATGCCACGCAAGATCCAGTCCATCCTCATGCCGGTCTACAAGAGCCGTGTTGAGGAGCCCGAGCTCAGAATGGCCGCTCTTGTCCGCATCATGCACACCCTGCCTCCCCAGCCCGTCATCAGCCAAATCGTTTCCACCATGGAGCGCGAGCCGAACCAGCAAGTGGCTACTTTCACCTATGACCTGCTGAACTCTTTCGCCAAGTCGACCCACACCTGCTACAAGAAGCTTGCTTCTGAAATCCGTCCGCTCATGACCATGACCCGCTACAAGCGCGGAGAACGTGTCTACACCAGCACTTACAAGTACCTGCCCATGTTCAAGGAAGAGCTCATGACCGGTGCTAACATGGACTTCGCCACCATCTTTGGTAAGAACACTGTGTGGCCGAGGGAGATGATGGTCAAACTCGACACCGTCTTCTCAGGCATGTGGCACAAATACCTCTTCCAGTTCGGAATCACTCAGCAGAACATTGAGCAGATCTTGGAGAAACTGACTAGCAAACTGATGAGGATGGAAAGGAATACGAACACCGTTGTGCGTGGACGTCGCATTCGTGAGTCCCTGAACCTCCTGAAGGACATTGCCAAGAAGCTCAACATTCATCCACGTGTCGTTGAAAACAAGACTCCATATGTCATGCTTTACTTCCGCCACAAGGGCATGGACTACGCTGTTCTCCCGATCGACGAGAAGATCATCGACGAACTGCTTGAGAAGTTCATCCGAGATGGAAGGCTTGAGACCAGGGAAATCGAACGATATCTCAGACGCGAACCTGAGTTCAAGCTGCACACCTTCACGTTCTTCTACGAGATGATCAGGAAGCTGCCCACCACCCTTGGTCTGCCTCTGATGATCAGATCTAAGATGCCTACTGTCATGTCTGCTGAAGGAGAATTCACCGTGGAAATGGTAAATGCCGGAATCCGTGTCCGTCTTAACACCAAGCCGTCTGTTGTCGCCACCCATGTCGCAGAGATGATGGTGAAGAACCCACTTTTCGAGCAGGGAGTAAAACTCGTCCGCTCTCTCGAGGCTCGTCTGCCGGTCGACTTTGACATGGAGCTGACCTACAGAAATGGATTCGAAATCAGAACGAACTTCAACATCCCAACTGAGGAAAAGACTCTGATGCACTACACCTCGAGACCAATGACCTTCTTCCGATTCTTCAGCGGTGAGAGGAAGTACATCACTGAGACTGAGCTGAAGACTATTGTTCTTCCCAAATGGAGACACCTTAACACCGAGAAGGAATGGACCTACAACATCTGGGGACTGAAGGCTATTGCTCGCGGAAACTGGCTCCACAAATGGAACGTGCGCGATATTCTTCTTGGCGAGTACGACTGGGAATTCGTTCTGACCCCCACTCGTGAGGCACCGAAGAAGATCCGCTTCTTCTTGGATAGCTCAAGAATTGAGAAGGTTCGTCTCGACAAGATCGATTTCACTGACCTCTTCGAGAAGGAGTTCGAAGTTGAGAGCAGTGAGCACGAGAACTTTGAGGAGCGTGAACGCCGCGAGTACTTCCACAGGAATGTCCGCGAGATTGAGAGGAAGAACGGCTACAAGCACCGCCTGCACATGAGAATCGAAGCTGTTGACTCAATGGTGCCATACTACGGACATGTCGAAATTGTGACCGTTTGCGATGAAGAGTTCGGCTTCTGCAAGAAGACCATTGAAGGCAAACGCTCTCCAATCAACGAGGAACGACGCGAGTGGACTTTCATGGGACACATGCAATTCGTCCTGCCAAAGATGCCGAAATCTCTGACGGAGCTCAAGAACCAGAAGCACCGCGAAATTCAGGGACTTGTTGAGATGAAATGGGGAGCTGAGGAGAGGAACAGGCTTAAGATGAAGATCCAACTGGAGCAGAGCAAGGAGCAGAAGAAGTGGCTGAAACTCGTCAACAAGGAACACGAGGGACTCACCGCCTACGATCTCCTCCTCAAGGCTGGCCGACTCAACCAGCTTAAGGTCGTCGCTGATTACGAACTTTCTCCTCGCATGAAGAACTTCTTCGAGCATATCTACAACTACATGAAGGGATACACTATCTGGAATAACAAGGTCACCAGGCTCAACCGTGAAAATGACAGGATCTACCTGAAACTGAACGTTGACCCAATCACCCGTGACCTGATCAACGTTATGCTTGAGACCCCATATGAGCGCATGGAACTGGAGAACTACGTTGTTCCTCAGCTGTACCTCCCCACTATTGCCAAGAGAACTCTCCGTGACATCCATTATGAGATGAACCAGCCTATGTGTGAGGTGAAGAGCACGAAGGTTAGAACCTTTGACGATGTCGTCTTCCGCGCTCCACTCACCAACTGCTACTCGGTTATCGCCAAGGACTGCTCGGAGGAGCCTCGATTCGTTGTCATGGTTAAGAAGATGAGGAAGGATTCTGAAATGAAGGTTTGTTTGGTTCTGCTTCACTTCGGCCCCTTCATTAATATCCTTTTCGTTCCAGAAGATGAAGATCATCAACGAGCGTGAGCAGGTCTTCGAAGTTGAAATGAATGAGGGCAGACTCAGAGTCTATGTTGACGGCGAGAAGGTCAACAAGGAAGAACTGGAGAAGTACAAGTACGAAGCCAACTCCTTGTATTCAATTTCTTGGCGAATGATCTTGGTGATTTAGCATCGAGCCGATTGAGGAGAACATGGTCCGCGTGAGACTTGAAGACCTCATGGTCCACTTCGACGGCTACACCGTCAAGGTCTACATGGGCAAACACATGACTGAAAAGCAATGCGGTCTCTGCGGCCACTTCGACGAAGAGGTATCTACCGTAGTTTTGACGTTGAACCTGCCCAAAAAACTGAAGCCTTTACAGAAGGACAACGAATTCTACACCCCGAAGAAGGAATACACCGACGACATCATGGAATTCCACAAGTCGTACCTTCTGAACGATGAGGTTTGTGGTCACGTGAAAAGATTGTGTTCCTACCCTGCGATTGTAAACAATTTTAGTGCGAAGTCGAGAAGGAACTTCCCCGTGAGAAGAAGCACTACAGACTGGAGAAGAGCGCGTCATCATCGAGTGAGGAGGACTGGCTTGACTTCTACGAGAACGATGACAAGCGTAAGGAGATGAGACGCACCTACAAATACAGGGCTGAGAGTGAGGAGGAAGGTTAGCTCCTTATCATTTAAATGAGCTCCCAGGCATTCATTATTGTGTTTACAGAAATCCTGGAGAAGCACCATGTGATCGAGTACCCACACCAAGTCTGCTTCTCGCTTGAGCCCGTCCGTGTCTGCCGCAGGAACGAAGTCAAGGGTGAGACGATGGACAAGAAGGTTCGCTTCACTTGCCTGCCTCGCTCATCTCGTGAAGCTCGCGAACTCCTTCACAAGGTCCGCAAGAACGTCGTCGACCTTAGCCGCCATCCCATTTCATTCGTCGAGACTATTGAAGTTCCCCGCACATGCACTGTGTATTGAAGGCCAGAGGCCTAGTAGATTCCGTCAATAAATAATCTTCAAAGTAATTGTTCGTTACACTGTATATTAACGACACCTCACCCATCTGAGTAGCTCCAGGAGCTTCTTTGAACTTCTTTGAATTATCCACTTGTCCTCGTGAGCTGCTGCACAAGTCCACATCAGGGGCTATGAGAATCTGGAACCTCCTAATCTTTTGGCATTCAAATATGTCATAGCGTATCCAAAATATCAATGACAGTAAAGAATGAGCACTCACTTCGGTTCGATTTCCTTTTCGAA
>UZAF01016375.1:38090-71630 GCA_900617895.1 Haemonchus placei | reverse complement strand
TATGTATGTGTGTATGTGTGTGTGTGTGTGTTCTCAGATCAGCGATCAGTGATGTGTGAACGAAGTAGTCAATCAAACGAACATCACGCTGTTGAGATTGCGTGGTAGTTAACTCACAACAATACACGTCATCAAGGAGTACATTAGGTGAAAAGTCAAAATCTTGCAGTTCGTGTTTCATTTTATTACTGATCATAACAAAGGGATGGGACTTCACCAGAGTGTCTCTCGATACTGTAACAAGCGAATAAATAAACAAAATTCGCCGTTGACAGTCGCCTGTGGCGATATTAGATTCTATCCGCTTCAACGATAGAATCTGGCCTCTGATGGAAACGACGATTACTTCGAAAGTCAGGCTGTTAATTTTAAAAAGTGTTCCACCTGAAGACCTCAACGCCAGAAGAACTTTCAAAAACGTTCACTCCACCTGCCTGGCTCGCTGGTGTTTCTCCACAAGAATGTTCTCGTCCACAAGTACTACCCCATCCCATTGGGGACTGAGTTCCCCACACATACATTGCCTATTGATGATTTATTAACATCAAATGGCAACGAAAATTTGATGAGCCTGAGCGATCATGCGTGTTTGCACTTTATGTTTAAGGCATATGCAACAGAGAACATCAATAGAACGATCATTACTGTAACTTTTCGATGTCCACGAATAGATCAATGATTCACCTCAATGATTAATTGATGCCCCCACAAATCGTTTCACAAGTATTGGAGGCACTCAGTGATAACTATGGGGATAGATCTTTGAGAACAAGCTCCTCTCTTATTGGCCTTTTTTATTGGTGGGCAGGGATCCACCAATAGAGGCTTGGCTAGTCCCAGTGGTAGTTCAAAGCATGAGTTCACCTAAGTGGGACAATCATGCTAATGGAACTAGCCACCAGAAACTGCTTTTCCACTGCAAAACTTGAGTGATCTCCAGAAAGTCTGATCTTAACGTAACCATGACTTGAATAGTCCATGTATCCGTCTTCAACCCAGTAACTCCTCACAACACTCAATTACTTTCTACCCGTAGTAGTCAATTAAGCTTCATTTATCAATTTCTCCACCTGTGTTAGGCTTTAAGGTCGATTTTTATTAGCTACGACCTTTCCCTTTTTCGTCCTTCAAAAGTGCCAACTGATGGTGGAGCGGTAGGGGACAGGAGGTAAGGGAGACAATCCATGAAAATGAAAACTCTACACGCCAGACAGTACATTCACACATATAATTGTGAGCCACGCAAAGATGTAAACAATTATATAAATATGTATATATATACATATATATAAAAGATGAGAAATAGGTGCAACTAGGAATTGCAAGCTTGGGGCTTAATGATGGACTCCTCTGCTAAAAAATGAAAAATGAAGCTTCCCAAAGGTGCATCTTAAAAAGAGCAACAAGACTGGATGAGGCATAAAGATACTAAGAATAACAAGAAATTTCCGTTGAAACCAGTACAAATTACATTTTCAAAAGGTGAGGCAACGGCATACTCAAGTAGAGGAAACACGCCCACGTACAAGTACAGTGATGAGAAGAGAGAGCTGTTGATGAACAGCTAATACTTCCAAGGCCAAAGCGCAGACAGTGTATGGACACCCAAGAGATAAATACCCTCCAACGAATGTTGAGGCAAAGCTACGGAAGCGAATTATTGCTGTAATAATTACAATTTAATTACCATGTTTCATAACTCCGTTCACAGAAAGTTCTGGCAATACTTACCCTTTACTGCCCGCTTTGTCGAGAATTGGCCGGATTTCTGACGAATTTTTTTTCAAGAAGATGAAATCGACTAGAAACTTCCCTAGAGGGGTAATTTGACTCGCATCCACTTGGCATAAAGACGCCTAGCACTCGCGCCACATATTTGATTTTGGCGCCAAACGCGCCATCGGTTTTGGCGCGCACTCCAGCGACGTCCCTTGAGAATGTCGCGCAGAAATAGGTAGCTGGGAGCCAGGCATTTTCATGAGTAATAGATGCGATATTCGTGTTCTACGGGTCAAATTACCCCTCTAGGCAAGTTTCTAGTCGGTTTCATCTTCTTGAAAAAAAAATCCATAGAACTCCAGCCCATTCTCGACAAAATGGGGCAGTAAAGGGTAAATAATGCCAAAGTTCTCAAAACATTTTCATTCCTACAGATCAGGGGGCAGTGACACAAATAGACCAGAGAACGGATGTTTCCCAAAGACTAATGGAAGCAGTGATTCATTGCTTCAAGGACAATCAGACGCCCCCATCAGTCATTGCCATGATACGGAATCAGTGGTCTGGTGGGTTTTTATGTCGTCACGTGGTCAAGAATTCTCATTCCCTGACGTCATCCTGGTGGCTTTTCGTTTTTTCGTTCCTTCCCACTGAACATTTGTCCCGCGGTATCGGATCAGGTCATGTTTTTCTCAATCTATGCGGCCATGTGTTCAAGAGAAGTGTACACTATGAGAGTTGCATTGCACTTTACAACAATTCCACGATATTTTTGGCAATCCAACAGTATCTCTCGGCCTTGCCCGGCTCAAACAACGCTGAATCATCGTTTTCACATGATCGCAGTAGAATTTCTCGTGGTGAGAACCGTTGTACGTCTGTGTCTGAGCGATACGATCTCTGTGGAAACGTCCAGCCAACCTGCGTCTCGTTAGTCTCGCGGCCGACAGGCCAACGGCCACGTGCTGACTGCACGCCACTTCTCTTCTCTCAACTCATTTCTCTTACCACCAAAGCTCGTGATAAAATAAGACGTCAGTTCTTTCGTCTTTCATCTCTTTTTCTTTTTAATCGCTTATTTCCTTGCAATTCGTTTTTAGCCGTTCTTGCAAGTGTTGCAACAACGCCGTTTTTTTTTTACCCGTTCGAAACCGTTATCAGTTCATTATCAGCACTGCTCACTACATGTTACTGAGGCTACCGGCTAGTTTGGATGCCCCTGATTATTCATATCATACAGAAGTTCTGTGGACGAGTTTTTGTCTCTGCCACTCATTGCTTGTTGGACACGTTAAGAGCAACTTAGCGGTAATCTCAACGATCGATGGCCCGTGACAACGACACAGTTAATTGACGGCGCTTTGATATGGAACATACAAAGTTTATTTTTACTCTGTGACTATTTACTGCTTTACTCCGAGAAAGTTCACTTAGTGTAATACTCTAAGAGAAGTTTGCGCAGAGGAGCCTTCATTTTGTGGGAAGCCTTGTGATTAAAATCGGACGCCCATCTTTCACATTACTCACCCACTGTCGATGAATCGCCATATGCTCCTTACTGTCTCTCCCGTGGAGTAAAGCGTAATGGTCGTACTACCCGTTGCAGAACAATTAATTGACGCCTAATTTAGTACCGTCCAGTGAATTGGTATGTTCTGCGTACACTTCTTTGCTTCTCTCTCGGATGAAGAGTTTCTGGAATATTGCCAAAGATGTAGCCTATAGCCAAGACCTGACTTTTTCCAGCTTTTGCCATCTGCTTTCAAGACATTTCGCAGGTTCATTGCTCTACGTATGCGTATAATCGCTGGCAGTTATATTTTCCAAAAACTTCTCTCACTCAAAATTGTGCTCATATGTGATATTTTTGAATGGTTTCTCAGCGTCTAAAACGCTTTCATACTTTTGGATCAGCGAAGGTTTATATCGCTATTGCTGGACATCGATTTGGCGCGCGCACAATTCAAATTCTTCTCACGGCAGCATGAACTGAAGAAGGGTGTGGTTAAACAATATATATAGAGCCTAACCTGTCCTGGCGACTAATTTTTGTTCATAAACAAACTTGAAAGGAATGTGGTTGTTTTTTGGGTTTAGCCCCTGGAACGAACTTTTTGTTGACAGCCAACTTAATCCCGTTACGACAGTTTCCCGCCCATTGTCGCGAGGCTTGTGACGCATGACGGCGTTCAGCGAACTGTGGACTATAATTGGCTAGACTAGAGTTAATATTTGGCTTTCAATCATATTCGTTTAACCCTTGGACTTATTTCGTCTGTAAATTTGTTGACAATAGTATGTTGGGACCTTGTGGTTTTAATCGAAACATATAACAGTTCTTCATACCTGATCATTCCAGCATTCATGCTAACAGGATCTACCGAGTAAGCAATAAGATATAAAAAACTTATTGGCCAGCGATAGATCCGATTCGGCATTCAACTCGTATTTTCCAAGCTTCTGCTGTTTTTTTTTCAATTTGTATTTTCTTTTCAAATTTTCTCTTTTTCTCGTCGTCTAAAACATGGGTCGTAACATCCTAATCGAATGGAATACATCAGAATTTCTTGTTTTTTTNTTTTTTTCTTTTTTGGTAGCCCGATGCTATAACAAGTTCGCTACCTTCTAAATTTCCAACCAAAAAGGTTTAATGGGAACGGTGTTCCATTTCTTGTGTAATTGCGCGTCTGATCCATAGTTATTTCTGTTGAGCGACCACGTTTGGGTATAAATAGCAAGGAAAGTTTCGCGGAACTGCTCATGTTTTACCATTAGCACTTCTCGTCACCATTTTACGCCCAAACACCTCGTTTATCATGAGAGTAAATTAAAATTCTTGAGACGATAAGCAGAACTGCGATGGTCCAAGTACAATCGCCCCTGGAGTAGTGATGTGAGCTTTTTCCATTGCCCACACCTATATCTTTGAATCGTGAATTTAACTAAATTTGTTTTTATGTTTCTAAAGCTCCTATGGCCTAGTACTCATAGCGATTGCGATTTCAAGGGAAACTCTACAGTGATTCTATTGGTTTTGAGTGTTGTGTAGTTAACTATTGCTATCTCTATATCAAGGGAGTTTCTGAAAAAAAAGATCTTCTAGTGTAATGTGAGGAGAGAACTATGTAAACCCGATGTCTTTTCTCCTTTTTGATTGGCTTACTGCCGAGAGGTGGTATATGTGCGGGAGGCGGGGTTTGTGTGAAGAACGCTGGGAGCAAGTCAAAAGACATTTTTGCAGCAAAAAAAGGTCACTCTTCTTATCAACTCACGTCACTTTAATAGATTAACGCAATTATTTCATTAATGGTATATGGTAACTTCGTCTTTCTGCTGCAGTATACAGGTACCTCCAGATCTTTGATTTCTTGATTTTATTTTGATTTTCTTGACTGATTTCTTTGCTGAGAAACAAGAAAGTTTTTCTTGCGGTCAGCACGTTTTTTTCAGGGGGAGCGTTTTTTCCCTTCTGCAAACTGAACTTTTTTTTCGTACATGTTGACGGTTTAAACGCTTGTTTTTTGCGCTGGGCACCCTGATCGTGTTGTAATATTGCCCCACGTGCTACATAGTGATCACTGTGCCATTTTTCTCAATCATCACTATGTACCCGAAATTACCCTTTCAGTAATTGTCGGTAGTTTGTAAATAGTCTTTCGACTGTGCATGTTTGCGTTTCGTTTTGCAGCGAATCATTGACGTCATGCAGATCGCGATCGCATGAGCGTTACACCGCCTCCCTGCTGCTGCTACTACTTTTTATTAGTTAGTATCGCCACTTACTGTTGCACGAGGTGTTTTTTTCAATGACATCATTGTGACCCTGTGCACGCTCAGCTGTACCTCATGTCTACGACATGTCGATGAAAGGTCACCCGGCTTACTCCGGCGATATCGTGGGGTTAGCTGTTGCCGCTGTGAGTGCACATTGCGTCATGCTGATTCTCCTTCCGTTCGCGCTCGCTGAGTGATCGCGAATGCATCCAGACTACCGCGTGTTCCTGGACATAGGCCACGGCGCTGACGCCACTGTCGTCGTCGCCGCCACCACCGCCCTGCTGCTGTAGCGCAACGGGAGGGGGCGGAGTCGACTGGTATTCTCACTCCACCCGAGCGACTCCGCTCGGTGGCCTCGCCTCACCTACGGTCCGTCCCCAACCGAGACGATCACATAGCCGCCAGCCTCATTTGTCCTACCCGACGCGCAAAGCTTCTTGTTTGCTTGCTGCAATATTTTGAATGAAAAGCGCTCATCAATTTAGGGGAACTCTCTATATCGTGGGTCCTCCGCGACTTTCCTGCGATTACGGTAGTGATTGCGAAATGTCGTCGCGCTGACCCGCGATGGGTTTAGTAGTGCATGCATAGTCGTCAGCTCTATTGTGCGCTACAGTAGGCGCGATTTCTCCGCGCTGTTTTCATGTTCATTCGTTCTTTTTGGGAGAAGTCTAAACCCTCGAAAGATCTCCTAATCTAAGTTGATCTTTTTATAGTGCAGCATTACTAATAGTCGTTATCAGAGCGGATTTTTTCAGCCTTGTTTTCCCGTTCGTGATATATTTTTCACGATTTCAGAGCGTTACATCTT
This sequence comes from Haemonchus placei, assembly GCA_900617895.1. Taxonomy (NCBI): domain Eukaryota; kingdom Metazoa; phylum Nematoda; class Chromadorea; order Rhabditida; family Trichostrongylidae; genus Haemonchus; species Haemonchus placei. Next base: position 65,323 of record UZAF01016375.1, on the reverse strand, counting down.
TTTTCAGGTTATGAACAAGCTTTTAAAAGCAAGTACTCGTGCAGCCATTGTGGCTCCACGTTTTATGGCCACAAGTAGTCAAGCACCAGAAGTCGGAGATCGGATCGGCCTTAAACCAACTGGTGATCCGCACAAGTCATTCTATGTAAGTCCGCAGTTTTTATCACTGATCGTTTCACTTTTACTGTTCTATGATCTCTGACAAAACGACCTTTCGCAATCTGCTTTTTTGCAGTTGCGTTTTTGTCTTAAGACCAGAAATGTCTGTCAATTCACGTGTTCATTAAACAGCCACTGGGCTGTCCATATACGGTCTGAGTGTGACAAACTGATATGGGTTTCTATACGGATGACGCCGCTAAAACTGGAAGCATAGCGCGATTTGCTTTGCCCGTCCACTGGTCAGAGATGTGACGGAAGGAACGACTGATAAACACTCAGCACACGCTCTGATGATTAGTTGCCCTTCGAAAAAGTAGTTTACTATCTGAGTTTATCAAAACTGGAAGAAACCAAAACGAATAGGAACCGGATGTCGCACTAAGGGTACTACTATCTATGAAAACTTAGGTGCAGAAAATAAAGGGCATCACAAAATCGATGTTCACCTGAAAATTGATTTGTCTATGTATGTTACAGCATCAGGACTTGGTGGTAACCCCAGCGACTGGAAGTGAGCTACGCCCAAAACCAGGTCCAAATGATGTGCTGAAGTTTGGTCATCATTATGCCGATCATATGTCCTTTGCCGACTGGTCTGAACGAGACGGCTGGACTCATCCTCAGATCACACCTTTGAGGAATCTCAGTATTCATCCAGGTTCAAAGGTAGCGTTGTTTTTTGTTTACTGTGGTCTATGTACTGCATTTGGCTTGCCATTAAAAAAGCACCTGGGGAACAGCATAATAGTTTGCCCACTCGATCAAGTGCTCCAACTCAATTTGCCGTTTCTGTAGTATTTACATTTCGTTTCCAAGAGCTTATCCTCTATGAAAGCGTTTTAAAAAAGAAAAATCTTTTTGATATAGCTTGGGTTGATTAGAGTCCGATTTCTTTAGGCTTTGAATACATAAAATTAACAACCCTCGTGATGGCTAAGTTTACTTAACTAGATTTACTTAACTGCATAAAATTACCATCCCACGTGACGGTTCTAGTTTACTTAACTAGATTGAGATTTTGTTTACACAAAATTTGTTCCAAAGGTTCACTGCTCTCTTCCGTGGGTTTATGGTCTCCAAGCTCCTCAGCTTTTTGTGTGCCCGTTCGCTTTCCACTGCTTCCGGTGGCTAATTAAAGTAGTGATTGCAATCCTTTCCCCGCTTTCAACCTTTTTTAGACTAAAACTGTCGTATCTGTTTTATAGTGCTTTATAGTTGCTCACGACTATATCAGTTTTCATATTTGCTTTCTCAGCATTTCGTTGGAGGTTTTTTCCTCTGTTCATTATTAAGAATTTGAATTACATAGTTTATTTATTTTACGGTTTTTAGTGCCAAGTATTTTCCATCCCGCTATTTTTTACTACTTTTTCCTATTATCACCTTATCACTGTTTTTTGAGAGATGTTTCTATTTCAACTACTTGTAGTTCTCTATGAAACTGGTACACTTTAGATGTGATTACACATTTCTCTAATCCAATTTTTTTTATATCACCGAACTCCTTGTAATTAGTCAAACCAAGAAAGGAGCTTCGTAATTTCCAAAAGAAGAGCATGACCAGTTACTGGTAATGCTTTACTCCTTACTTCTTCTATTCACAGTGTGCCGTTAAGGTTCTGCATTATGCTACCGAATTGTTCGAGGGTATGAAAGCATACAGAGGAGTGGATAACAAGATTCGGCTGTTCCGTCCAGATAAAAATATGGCACGCATGCGACGAACAGCTCATCGAGCGGCGCTTCCTGTAAGTTCATCATGGTTATTGCTCTATTTTCCCTTTTCTTCTGCTACAGTAAGATCTCCTATCGTCCCTGGAGTCAATTAAGTGGTGCTCGTTCATTTCGTCTTTTTATTGGCAAAACAACGGCATTACTGGGAACTCATTAGAAGAGCCGTCTAAGCGAATTAAAAGGATTAGTGCGTTAACGGAAAGACAAGCGTTTCTTCTCGTCTTTCTACATATGCCATAACAAATCTGTTTCAGGATTTCGATACTGAAGAGCTGATCAAAATCATTTGCGATCAGATCTCCCTTGATCGGGAATGGGTTCCATACTCATCAACGTCTTCGCTGTATATTCGACCTACGCTCATTGGCACCGATGTGAGTTATCTACTCAATTAGTCTAATTGCTTTCCGCTTTCAATCGTATTCGAGGCAAAGAAGAAGCAGTGTTCCATCGGCAATCTTTCAGCCTACTCTGGGGGTCGGTTTCCCGCTGGAAGCTAAACTATTCGTTTTAACGGGACCGGTCGGACAGTATTACTCGACTGGCTTCCAGCCTGTTCGCCTTCTTGCTGACCCTCAATATGTCAGAGCCTTCCCAGGAGGCGTGGGAGCCTACAAGATGGGATGGTACGTTTAATTAGGGCTTTATTAATATTCTCTGCATCTACTTTTGTAACAATTTTACTTGTAGCAACTACGCCCCGACGATTTGGGTTGGAAAGGAGGCTGCTGCACGAAATTGCCAACAAGTTCTTTGGCTCCACGGTGAAAATGAAGAGGTGACGGAAGTGGGCACAATGAACATCTTTGTATACTGGAAAAACGATGAAGGAGGTTGGTTCATCGAAAAGTTAAGCTCAGTTCCACAGTAATAGCATGAAAAGTCGTTCCAATATGTTTACTTCCTTGGTATCGCTGAGGTCAACAGAGATTGCAACGTTAGCGGTGATAACAAAAGTGACGTAGCATAGTGTTACGTAGTGGATGCCAGTAGCTGCCCACTGCAGAAATAACAGGTGATTAGAAAGACTGAAGAGTGGTGTGGTGTCACTTGGTAGTCTAGTTTTCGTAGTGGAAATGGGTCACGTGAGATTGCTCGTGTGTAACCAGGAGCTTTCGCAGTAGGTAGTGAAGGGCAGGATCAAGTATAGTTTCATCCCACATACGATTTGGCGATTAACTTCCCGATCAAAGCCTGCGTTATAACCCCCTCCTCCTTCCCCCCTCGCCCATTTTTATGAGGTGGTTACCTTTTTTTCAAGTAAACATAGGGAAATGAAAAACTACCTCGGTAAATCGCAGCGAATCGTAATTAACGCCCTCAGTGAAAAGAGTCCTGAATCGCTCCAGAAAGAAGAAACATTCCAAAGAAAAATGAAGTCTTTCACTCAATACTGAAAAGCCTTTTCAGAGATTGAATTAATCACACCACCACTTGAACGAGGTCTTATTTTGCCTGGTGTAACCCGTGACTCGTTACTGGAATTGGCACGAGAATGGGGAGAGTTCAAGGTTTCCGAAAAGTCATTTACAATGCATGATGTCAAGAGAGCCCTTGATGAGGGTCGGGTAAGTCACATCAGCATAACACTAGCGATACCTTGAAATGGGTCCCCTTTTTTCGAAGTCACTAAACCTTGCTTTTCAGTTGTTGGAAATGTTCGGTGCTGGAACCGCCTGTGTTGTGTCACCCATCGGACAGATCCTTTACTTTAACCGTCAGGTAGGTAACAACGATTAATCGTGTCATTGAATTGCATGGTTTACTCTTGCTATTATGAGTTTTTATTTCTATTTTAGAAGGGTCTCCATGAAACCTGGGACGTGCCGACGATGAAGAACACTCCAAATCTTATGCAACGGTTTTACGAGACCATCATCGATATCCAGGTGAGAGTTGTTACATATTAAAAGGTTACGGTACATAAACTTTTGTTGCCACATCACATAATTATCGCGGCCATCATTACAGTATGGTCGGACTATGCACCCGACATGGACGAGAACGATCTAAAAATATGTCCAAAGGGTATAGTAGTATCAACTGCTATACACAAAAAAAGCAGCGACTCTGTGTCAAGTAGTCGCATCTTAACTGGGTCATCGTGTTGTATCTCTGTTCGAGCTATTTTCTTTATTCTTTCACCATTTCTATCCGATTACGCGTGCTATGTATTTTGTCCAGTTATCATGGTTGCATTATTGCTTTTTTTATAATTTTATATATGTTGTTACTACTGTAGTTATATGTTCCGAGACTTCTCTATTCTTAGAATTACAATGTTGTCATAATAAGTTTTTCTCATAGATGTCTCATTTATAAGTTTATCATTCCCCCTTGACTGCTGTAATGAATGATAAGGTGTGATTTTTGGTCACCCTCATACATTCACTCCCAGCAAATGTGCTAAAGGTGACAAGAAAATATTTCTAAGAGGGTAGCAGTATATTACTGTGTATTAGCACTTTGTTTTTCTGATGAATGAGTCTACCAAAGTGGATCTATCAGATAGGCCAGCATATCATGTATCTATAAATGTGTTCCAGCGTACAAGAACGCATAACTCATTATAAATCACCTGAAAAGGGCATTTCTGTTACCTAAGTAATGCGTTCGGGTGCGCAATGATGTCATGTGTTGCATATTGAAAATGTGCCATCTCGTTTTCGTCTATTTGCATGCAAGAATACATAGAAGATTCTATAGTACTGGTTCTATCAGCTAATCAATAAATATATATGTGCTTTGTTATTTTTGTCCGATATCGGTTCTATGACTTTCAACTTGTTGTAAATACGCTACTGCGCAAGTAACTCCAACGAGGAAGAGCAGGATAAGCCATGAACAGGTGCTGAGTGGACAGCTCCACCTTACACAGACTCTAATGGAATGGTCGAGAATTTGGGGGCATGGGTGTGGTTGTGTGGTTGGCTTTAAGTAGGCAACCATTGGATCCATTTTTCCCAGTGTTTTAACTGGTTAACTAATAAACATGTTCCCAAGTAAAGTCGAGGTAATGAAGACGGGTCTGGAATGGATGATGCGCATGTAAAACTACTTCTAACGAATTGCTACCAGGTACAGTCGTAACCGTAAGTTCCAATTATATGCACCATTTCAGTAAAGTAACTAGTAAATGTTACTATAATGTAATCAATCATGTTCTGGCATAATCTGTAATTAGATGTTATTGCTGTCGAATCTGGTCGCATGGAAATGGTGTGATCAGGCGATTCTCGGGCGCAACGACTTGACAAACACCTATTAACTACTGAATTGAACTAGTTAAACCAGTTTTTCTATTTGAAAATAGAAGCACAAGGTAAAAAGATCGCAAATGAAGTACCCTACCGTATAGTGCTAATTCAGGACATACTTACGTGTTCTCATGACAAAAACATTTGAACCAATTGTTTCCCCTGTTACAAAGACACGTGTTCCAATGAGTACCTATCGGTAAGGTGGTTCTAATGCCTAAGTGTTATCTGAAACCCAACAACTGTACTGAATTACTACTACCCCTTTTTTCACATCGCCTGCTTGAGCCCCCTAGACCGTCCTGTGACCGAACCTGATCGTAGGAACTGTTTGGCAGAAGTCTGAAATTTCTCCTCCTTCATTGAAAACGAACACAATCGCATTGACTAAGTGGTGGTATTTGCAGATTCTGCTGTGTTCCTTGCTCGATAGACGATGTCATACGAAAACAAAGAGCGAATGGAGAGAAACCAAACAGGTTTGCGGTTTTTAAAGAGATCATTAAAGACCAGACTGGCGTGGGAGTAAGAAAAACTGAGACGGCTGTCGAAGTCATCGGCATTTACACTTTTACAGTAGACTACAAAGAGTTGACACAACCTTTGGTTAGCCTTAGGTTGGCTTTTTTCCGTTAGACCGCACTTTTTTTGCTGTTACTCGTGCAGAACATTGGGTGAACATCGGGTACTTCGACCCTAACACCGAAGGGCGCAACTGCACCCAGTGCTTATGTCAGTTCTCCAGTGCACCCCTTTGCCGGCACCGACGAACCCATTGGAGCCAGCAAATGCCATCATGGTTTGAGTTTTCACAAAAAAATCGCCCGTCGCCTTAGGTTTTTCCATTTTTTCCAACATGTAGCCAGCAGTTGTTAAGTTTCAAGGATAACTGGAAAAGCACAAAAAGTAAGGCCTAGGCCTGAAAATTGACATTTTCCTCGGAACGGATGTATATGACTGTGTGTGTTTAATGTTTGATTGAAGGACCGGTGATGATTGGGTCTCACACCGCGCGGCGACCGCATCTGCTCTTACTGTCTCTCAACGCCACCACGTGACTTGGATGTGCAAACAGACACTTTGTCTTCGACAAGAAATGGAAAAGATAAGAACGAACAAGAGATATAGGTGGGAGCGAGCATAAGAGAGATACGGCTAGACCATGGTAACTGTATGAGATTGCGATACGTTACGATCACTAAGAGATATGAGGCCGACGACGACGACCGACTGCATTCGGCGAAATCGCACAACGACTGCGTCTTCTACTGTTAACACTATTTTCCATTCAAGCTACTCAGGAGACGCCGAAATGAACGGCTGATGGGGACGAGGTAGGTGATCGTCACCTTGTGTTGAAATCGAAGCTGTTCCAAATGTCGAAAAGACTATCCAGAAATCCCTACTCTTTGCTCGGTTTCGATGCCAGAAATTTGAGATTTGCGATGTTATGAAATATGTAACAACATGACATTATGCAGGCAGAATTGCTTCAATTATCAGAAACTATTAATAGATGGCATTGATAAACTCTATACGACACTCTGAGCTGAACAAGCATCACCTTGCTGAAGACCGATGCAGCCCAATTTCATTGTCGAACCCTCCCCAAGTGGGACGACTTTGCTCGCTGACAGATTTAGCGTTGGAGCGTACTGAAGCCCTCGTAGGGCTCATACAATAATTGTAGTGATAGTAGCCTAGATTTGTGTTGAAAGACGAAGTTCGCTGAACCCATGAATCGTGTTGTGATCAGGCGTTAAGTTGCACGTATCGAACGTGAGTATTCACACCATTTGATCGATCAGCAAGTAGAATTATGTAAATGTGAAATGGCTATGAAATAAATCGAATTATATCATATGTACAAATCTATCAATCTATCTTCAGGTGATTGGACTGGAAGCACACCGGTTCGCTGGATCAACTGATTTCCTCAAGCTATTGAATAAATCAGATGCTCATCAGGAACTCTTTATTTTCCAAGACCAAAAAGCCTAAATGGAAGAGAGGTGGATGACGCATCCTAGTCCAAACGTATCAGAATCCACAACCTGACCCTATTCCCCAAGAATATTCCCTTTTAGCGATGACTAACTGACGAAGGAAATCTGCAGTCGGAATGAGTATCAAGAGCTTTACTTATGTATCTACAAGTTGCTTTCGAAAATTAAGAATCTGGTCTAGTTCGATTGATTTTCAGCATCTCCATGATCCGCTACTGGTGTAATGCCTTTATCCCAAGTATCGATGGATAAAGAGAAAGGAGCCCTTCATCGAAATCGAGGGACTGACAAAAAATTAGGCACTGTGGGGAAAGAGGAGAGCCCAGACAGGGAAGTGAGCGCCGGCAAAACGAGGGATCGGCAGCATCGACAGCGGTAGATCAACGCGCTTAATCCATGCATGAACAGAAAAGTAAAGATCAAGGCCAATATTTTTTCGAAATTTTTTGTACAAATTGCATATGTTTCTATAGAGCTCTTGACGCTGATTTCAAATATGTACGTCATTTTTGGAATCGTTGAGTATGGAAGAAGAAAATCGTATAACAGGTTTCAAAGTCACCAGAATGGGAAGGGGGCTGCATATTCGATCCCAGGATGAAGAACTCGATGCTGTATGTAGAAGCTGCCGGGAAGCCAGGGTTATTTCCGATTTTTCGTCGCCTCTCGACTTCGCTCAGGAGACATCTTTACCATGGATGCTTAGGTGCTAGTAATCAAAATGGTCTACGCAAAATGTGCCATTTATAGTATGAAGCACAACAAAGAAACCCATCCTGAAACCCTGAACCCAGAATAATTCACTTATCGCCTAAGATTACGGTAAGCATTGATGACTGCTGAGTTGCAAACTAAGAACTGCTGAATGATGTATGTGCAATGGCACCAGGTTGCATAGAAAACGTGGGCATACCTCTCCCCAATTTCCAGTTGTCAAGTTCAATGAAAGGGTCAGGTTGATATGTGAACAGTTCGAAATCGTTCCAATTGAAATAACTTTTTATTACACATAGAATAAGTCTCATGAACACAACAGATCAAATAATAGTGATACATTCGGTGTTGCAGTGATATCACACACACACACTCACATACTATTATATTATCTACAGTCTTAATTTTACAAACAGTACATGTATTCACAGATATATTTAGCTTTATTTGCAGTTCTCCGCAGAATAGAGCATCACCCGCTGCAGGACAGTTGTACACGCGCCGCGGTCGCGCAGCCCGTCATTCTGGCAATGTCTAAGGCTACTTTTGTGCTTCGTCACCGCATCAATTTTGCTATCAGAAATGGTGGTACTAGTTAGATGATTAGATTACACTGGTCAAATCCGAGGGAAATAGCTTTTTGAAATGGCGGGTCGATTGACATATTTGCGGTTGACAGGGGCTTAAGAGTCTGTGGGTCTGATCTTAATTATTGGTTTTAATTATTGAATGGGAATGTTTGAAGGCTCTAACGGGCACAAAAATCGCACAGTGGCTGCTTTTATAGTCTGCGATTTGGCCCGAGCGCGAGCGAGCGACGGGGGACTACCGTCCGGCGGTATCGACCAAGATTCAGTCGTAAACAAGGGGCAAGCGCCGCCCCCGTCGCTCGCTCGCGGGCCAAATCGCGGACTATGAAAGAAGCCAGTGATGGGACAATACAAGGAATGCGCGCCGCGCGCCCGCTTCGCGTGTGCACCGTGGTTCTGCTTCAGGTATTGCTGCATTCTGAGTTGATTGCACTCGATGTCAAATGTCGTTTTTTAGATATCTTAAAACACTTTCTATGACACAGAAAAAAAAATGCTGACTGAGTATGACTGAAGTAAAATCAATTCAAGACAAAGTGGGACCCCTACAGACTCATGTACATATGCCAGTAGACTTGACTGGGTTGATAGCCGGAGGGAAAAATTAATTTGAACGAATCACACCTCATTCTGCATGGAGTTCTCAATGTACACTCCACTAGTATTAGCCTTTTCGAAGCAGCCATCCCGTATTGATTAGACGCGCATCCCACTGTGGCCGCCTCAAACGAACTGGGAGTGTCCGTTGAGCATGAATCGAGCATATAACAGAGCTCATTCGTTTACACGGATTAACAACAGAGTAACATCGAAGTGAATAATACTCCTAGTTTTGCGACGCAGCCACCACATGAGAGAACAACAAGTACTTATTTGATTTGTAGTACGGGCAGGAATGTGATGTGAATACAGTACCCATCTGACGACGACCGCGTGGTGGCAACGTGTTCGTCATGGTTGTTCCGCCTCTGAGTTGTTCGGTTGATGCGCATTTGAGAACATGTGATTTGTACTGAAATGTAATACCAGTTTATTCATGAGCAATTAGTATACTGCCTCTGTCAGAGGCATTACTTTACAGTTGGTGCATGAGAGTGAGCAGAAAGCCATGTGTTAATGCACAGTTCTTAGGATTTCCACAGAAATCAGAGCTGACAGGCATACAGTAATATCATTCACAGCTAGATGAAATTATACATAGAGAGTAGAGTAAAGTAAGAGTGTCAGTGATTTGTAGAAATGAAGCGTGAAGCTATGATGGTGCGCTTGATAGGCGAAAGCATTGAAAGAAGCGACAAATTAGGAGCTTACCAGTTACCAGTAACAATATAATCAATCATTCTTCGACGCTGAAATAAAAACAAACATTAAAGGTGCACCTAATAAATAGAATTCACGATCACATGCATGCGAATAACCTCTGCTTGCTTTTATGATTCAAAGCGCCATTTATAGTAAGCGAAAATCGGTAGAGTATAGGGTTTTGTACGCGTAAAATCGATACGGGGCGCATGTAAGCACTAGTTGGGACGGATTTGTGGGTTGGAACTTTTTCTACAAAAAAGTGGCGAGTGATGCAGCCAACGGAAACTTCTTTGAGAGCAAGTTTGACCCAACAGGGAAAGAGGGGAGCAAGAAATGAACTCCTGTTAAAGTAGACTGCATGGTATGTTGTAATACTTATAAATATATAATATGATCAGATCTCGATCTATTGTAACGGCAGTTGCTAGAAGTGTTAGTTCTCGGACGGAATCATCAAGCTGAAGCACACGAGTATAAACAATGTTTCACAGTAAGAATGAATACACTTGAGAAAGTCAGAGTTGGGAGTGAGCCAGTCCTCATAACATTTACTATCCCTTCTACATCCCATTATACATACTCATGCTGCAACAGGATATGCGAGCTATCAGACCTTTTAGTGGTTCACGAATATAAAAAGTTTCCGCAATCCCCTCCTATAGATCGTTCCTCCTTGAATTTTGGGTATGCAGGTTCTATGATTCATTGCTGAAAAAATGGAACAGTTGATCGACAAGGATTCCAAGGACTTCCTGCCCATTTAACAGGTCACTTCCTCCGTCTGGCTGCATATGCACTAGAGAAGAGCTTGCTGATTGAGTTTGATCGGATGCCATGTAAAATTAGTTGAAACAGCGTGGATAATAATGATAAGCACCCAGCATCACCGGATCCGATGTGATGCTGATTTGCTCAGCCACCCATTCCGTTAGGATTGATCTTATGCAACTTCAAGTGGAAAGTTCAGCGTGAGAAAAAGTTCTACTTAATTCCAAAAATTTCTTCTCATTTAATTTACTGGCAAATGAGCGCCAGCGCCTACATTTTGGTTCTAACGCGCTATATCTATACGTACACCTCTAACTCTAGCTAGTATCGAAAACAGCTTTGAGGTTTATTGTGAACCGTGAATTCAAAACGGCAAAAGATTTCCACTCACTTTCCCGATACTTTCATAAAGTTGTCGACAATGATGGTGATAGGCAATGCGAGCACAAGTACACCGCTGATAATCGCTCCAGATGCGATCAGTTTTCCAGCTGAAAAATCGCATCCTACATAATGATTAAAAACACACCTCGAATACTACCCTAGGAAGAGCTTAAACGAAAAGTTCTTTCAGAGAGATTTGGTATATGGGCATAGTCTGCCCATACCATCAGCGCCAGTGCGTAGAAGACATGCCGTGCGCGCGGCTTCCACGACAGGTCCTATTACGACTAGCCGATGCCGTCGTGCGCGCGGCAGCCTAATTTCAGCGAGCCCCCGGCGACGGTATTGTGCCGATACGTTTCAAAAAAAGTTGGAAGCACAGCGGACCACGAAGCGAATCTGTTATGATGCATCCTTTATGATAAGATTTTCAGGCTACGCAACCGTGACCCGTACTTCTTGACAGATACGTCTTCTATGTTCTCACTGTTCCTTCCACTGCTTATGAAGTTTACAGAAGTAACTCACGTATAGTGACAGGAACGTAGTCGCCGTAGCCCACTGTCGTCATTGTTACAATGGCCCTGAAATTGAATATATATTGGAATGTAAAGTCGCGAGTTAGAGACTTAGTTCGAATGAGAAAACACTAAGTGTTGTCAGGAGAGGCTATTCAGTGAATTTTTATGTAGAATCAAGAAACTATCATTATGGGTAAACAGGCGCAACCGTAAATACGAAGAAGAATAAGGAAATCTTTATGTGAGCGTCAGCTTGAGAGCAACGTTCTTGACGCTTTCTTTTAATGAGTCGAAGCAAAAGCGAGTTAAATAAAAGGGCTGTCAATAGGTCCTAACCCACCGCCCGTTCTAATGGTTGAAGCAGAGCTGAGCTACACTCTACATCAAACGGAGAGTGTATTTAACAGCATTGATGGAATTGTATAGCTTTAAGAAGCATTTAACACTAAACAATGAGCTGCAGTGAAGGGCACCGCTACCTTTCTTTAAGAACAAGCGCGTGCGCCAATCGATAATCAATCCTCCCCCAAATGGATATTGTATTGCAATAGTGCCATGCACCGAACAGCGAGGTCCTCGCGCTCAATCATACCTACCGATCGAAAGGAATGGAGGAGATATACACGCGCCATATGCTGCGCGATATTTGACAGACCGTGCTATGGCTGCTTTCATAGTCAGCCGGCCGGGGGACTTCTCGACCTGCGGTATCGATCAAGATTCAGTTGCAAACAAGTGGCAGGCGCCGCCCGGCTGGCGCGCGCTTGCTGGCCGGCCGGCGGACTATGAAGGCAATTTATAAAACAAATGGCGTTTAGCGAGGCCAATGACAAAAATAATTCGGAAGACCGAGAGTAAAACAAAATCATAGCCAATGTTGAAGTCTTACCACCAGAATGCAGCTGGAATTGAAGTGAACGGTGTATCTACCTCATCCTTCTCTACGAAATAGAGTAACGTTGAAAAGAACACAACACCAGTAGATAGCACCTAAAACACTGTTGAGTTGGCAATATGTTGGAATAATTCTTATTACTCAAGTAGATTTCACTATCGTAAGAGACAGCGCTCTCAAGAACTCCAGCGGATCAAGCCTCATGCATAGTGTACACTTGTCTTCTGAAATTATTATCTTGAGAGACTGTATTACCATGCCCATCATTCCAAGTTGTCGGGCTGAACTGCGTAATGTCAAGGCGAACGTTCGCATGCCAGACGAATATCGTCCGAGTTTCAATATTCGTACGACACGAAGTACCCGCAAAACACGCACCACCAATAGAGCACCTGAAAGTCAATAATTGGGTCACTACTCAAAAATGTCTGCAAAATTCTCTCAATATGGTATTCGACGACCAGGTCCATGTCAAGAAAGGGGGTCTAGCATCTTCTCCCCGAACGGCGGGTGTGGTGCGTTAGGAACGAAATGGTCGCGACGCGGTGAGAGGGGCGTCGCGCGCGAAGGAATGTAGCAGGATACAGCNGTAGGTAAGAAATACAAGAACAAAAGTACTAATAGTAGAATTATGCATAAAATAATGATCGCATATCGATTGAGCTCTATGAAGAACGCTAGAGCTGTAATAATTGCGAATGAGTGGTCCGCGACAGCCGCGTGCGGCAAATCGTTTACCCAAAATCGTTCCTTACGCCCGTCTCCTCCGAACGGCGTGTCGCGCTCGCCGCCCGCGATCGCGTGCTACGAAGGGAGTTCTGGGAGAAGTTCCGTTACCCCAGGAAGTGGCAGACATGAAACAACGTCAGGTTGTCAAAGAGTGGATTTGCATGGAATGTAGGATTGAAGTCCATGCAGAACGGTCAATTGTGTTGCCTATTCACTGAACTATCTACTTACCCACATTTGAACCACAGCGCTTTCGCCAATTCCCGACTTTCCCTGTTCAAGTTGGCAGTGTCTTAAAGCAGTTTCTTTGAGGCAACTACACTACCCTGGCAGGAAATTCCGCCCACAAATGCTTTGCCAGCGGTGAATTTGAAACCCAAGGAACTTGTTGTCACCAGATGCTTATCTCCATGGCTAATTCCACTCAAGCTCCATGATGTGATAATGGCGGTGAAGTAACATCTGGTGATGTTCCCCCGAACAAGTCGAGGGGTTTGTGGCGTTAGCTGGTATGGCTGGCGTTAGTCCAGTCTGGCTCAACCAAACCATATTAAAGGCATCATAAAATAACTGAATCATTTTGACTTCTCGCATTCGAGATGGGGTTTACATGCTTCTTCTACCCAGTTCTGATCCGTTTTGAGCTGCGGTTTGAAGTGAAATACGAAGTCCTGTCTTACGATTTGGGATGCCTCCTTCAAAGTTGTCAATCTGCCAATAGACTTCTCCTTGTAACCATTATTACAGAGTGTGCTCAGGAAGCATAATTGGAAAAATTAACATCTTCCAGGTTACAGTCATCTAAAACGTGCGCGGGACGGATTGACTTGAAGCCAGTCATCAATCAATGCATATAGTTATCGTTTAACGGGGGTCGAGGAACCTATTTTGTATGGGGTTTTCAACGCTGATTTCGAGTAGGCAGTGCCCGTTACGTTTTGTTCATGTTGAGGATTCGTTCGATTTTCTCGTTTCCAACTCAACTATTTCAAAAACGATGTATAAATTTGGAATTAAACCCTTTTGAATAACATACCAGCACCTATGGCATCTAAAGGTGAAGAGGTCTCTTGATCGAAATTGAGAGACTGGCAAAAAATCGTGAAGGACCCTGGTTTTCAGGCAGCTTCTACATACAGCATAGAGTTCTTCATCCTGGGGTCGAATATGCAGCCCCCTTCCCATTCTGGTGGCTTTAGGACCAAGTATACCATTTTCTTCTTTCAAACTCAACAATTCCAAAATGACGTACATACTTGAAATCAGCGTCAAGAGCTCTTTAGAAACATATGCGAGTTGTACAAAGAGTTTCAGTAAAGTATTGGTCTTGATCTTCACTTTTCTGTTCATGCACGGATAAGGCGCGTTGATCTACCGCTGTCGATGCCGTCGTCCCCTCGTTTTGGCAGCGCTCACTTCCTTGTCTGGGCTCTCCTCTTACCCCACAGTGCCTTATTTTTTTGTCATCCCTCGATTTCGATGAGGGGCTCGTCTTCCTTTATCCATCGATCGACCATGCATGAAGGTTTGGATGGTCCGAAGATTAAGAGAGGATAGGTTTCGGTTTTTCGACTGCAACTTGTAAGTATATGGGTAGAGCCCTGAGTAATAATTCCAGCTACAGGGTAAGTTTGCTAAATGGTCACTGTTGAACGAAAGTATTTCAAAAGGAAATTTATGTATCAAACTTCATAGATTCAGAATCTTATGTTTACCGTAACTTGTTAATTCAGTTAGGAATTAGGAAGCATGCAACTAGTAAAAGAATACTGCTGATAATGGAGCAGAAAGAGTACCTAGTAAAAGAAGGACATAGTAGAGGCATACCTTTGATATCACTCAGACTGGCAACATCGACACCGAACATGGCTAAACCAAGTTCTAAGTAGAATGGAACAATTGCAACCATATCGACGATATTCATTATCCCAACGAGGAATTGTACCCTTCAAAATCGATTGTTAGTAAATTCTCATATTCGATTCTGATGAGATGGTCATTTTACACATTATGTCTACCACATTACATTTTCAATTCAATTCCTTTGTACCAGTTGCAGTAGCTGTCTTTATTTCTAATGAAGCGTATCACAAGTGCTCATTCAATACGTGGTCAGAAGACGATAAAACGGGTAACGGAACTTCTCCCCTATCGCGGCATTCTCCCTTGCGGCATGCGGCGAATGTCACTGCAATTACCGTACTCACCCCGCCCCCCGCCAATCGATAAGACGCGATATTTCTCGTTGATTGCCTTGCTTTTTTGTTGGATTTGATCGTTTTTTCTTCTGTTCCTTTTTCGTTTTCATGTTTATTAGACTTGATTAGTTGAAATAACTCCTCCTATGTAAGCGGACTCCCTACCTTACAAATTGCGCGCTCCAATCTTTCATCGCAATCCTGCGATACGCGGCGGGTGCGGCGTGTGCGACGCCGTGACAAGGGAGAAGTTCCCGGACCCCGATAAAACTGGTTCATACTTCCCTGATAGAGCTCTTCCGATGTCAAGCTTATCTGTTTGACCTCAACCTCTCTCTTTGCTGGATTGTCAAACTACATGGTGGCCACGCGTCAATTTAACCAATGAAGACGGCGCGGGGAGTTACTCCTTGCGCCGTCCTCATTGGTTGACTACGCCATCCTACGACTTTGAAGGATGTTGAGCGTGTCCACAGCGTTCAAGCTGCTTACATTTATTCCGTTCTTAGACGGGTGAGTTTGAGAATGTTGATCGGCTTCATTTTAGAGAATCTAAACAAAAGTGATCGTTAGCTTCCGGGTGTTATCAATTGCAGAAAGTTTTTTTTTATTTCCATTGTCATACTGTCCCTTTTCAATTTGGCTTACCTTGTCATAGTCGTCTAACATACATATTAGTCACTTTAATGGATGAGATTGTACTGAATCAAATTTATTTCTATGTCTCGAGGGCACTGCTTTCAGAAAAACGAGAAAACATCGAATTCCACGACGACTGATAAGCAAAAACTGGTAATGAGATTGGCGATATGTTACATGACAGCAAAAAAACTTTACGTTTCAACAGCACACTCTGCAGATCTCACACTCTCACTCAATGGAGTTTAGTCTCGTTCAACAACTTACTTGTACCTCAAAGTTTTTTCCCCTCGAAAAGGATTGATTTATCCAAGAAAATGAGCTACCTTGTACTTACCTCGAAGGTGTTACAGCTAATCTCAGAATGAATTCAAATGTAAACCATATAATGCATGTGGTTTCAATGTAGCCAAAAACTGGATGCGGTTCCCAAATAACATTCGGGTCGTTCACTAAACAAGATCAATAAGTAACTGGAGTGTTTTCATTTTTTTCACTTATTAATAATGGATAATGGTGAGAATTAGCTTGGTTTTTCAGGATTTTACAAAGGATAGGAGGTTTTCACTAAAGGGTTATGTAGCTAGGAGGTCAGGGTAATAAATTAAAGAAGACACGGAACTTTCTAGTATCAAACATATTACAGCTTTCATGAAGCAAACCTACCTCCTCGGTTTGATCTTATTACCCCTTCATTCTATCCTACAGAAAAAAAANAAAAAAAATTAGAAAACAAAATTTGGATTTACAAAGGCATAATGGGCCGCAGCGGTTGATGGCTCAACGTTTTTATTCTTTTGAGAAACTACTGCGCCAAGTAGACGTGGTTACTACCTCTCAGTTTTGTTACTTTTACTAATTGCAAGGTCAAAAATTCGAATTGCATGGAAATAAGTTGTCCCTTGATTTATAGCAATGTAATTTCAATGTAACAGGTTAGTAGACCCATGACCACACTGTTTTACTAAATTTTCCACAATTTGAAATGGGGTTAAATGGGATCGTTCTCTGGGAGGGTAAAACCCGAAAAGTCCGTACTCAGCTTACTCTCAGTATTATTTCAAAGTTCCGAGAGTAAACTTACGAACGGGACTTTCCGGTTGAAAGCCGGATACGTAGCCCGCGCTACATGGGGCACCAAGTAATAATTTAACATTTGCAACATCTCTCGCCCATTTCTTGACTAATGGGAGCACCCGTGTTCCTGGTAACATGCTGAAAGTCTGCTACTGCGTGATTTATCTTTCATCATCCTTGGCATTGAGCTCAGATGACGTTTTTTTTGTTGAAAACAGCTGTTTCATGGAAGTGCTCCCAGTAGTCAAATTCTTCAAGCTAATGGCTAACCATTTGTTATTTTTCATAAGTGGCTATGCACTAGAGTGTGTTACTCTTCCCATATTCCCAAATTCAAGTCAAAAGCACTTTTTTACTTAGGCATCGTCTGTCCAACTCGAGGAACACAGATATATTCGACAGCCCGGCAAAATTTTAGCTGGGAATTTAGCTACTAAACATTACTACATCCCTTTCGAACTATAGTAATGAACAAATAAGTGAATTTCCGTCAGAATACTCTGAAAAAACAAGTAAAAATTCAGGTACTGTTGGAAAAAAAATCATAAAACACAGCACAACATTCCGAATAGCTTCATGCAACAACATGCAAAACACGTGCACAACTACTTAACATCAGAACCTTTGTAGTGTCGAGACACAGGTGAATCTGAAAACGATACAGCAGTACTGAAATCTTCTGTCAATTATACGCGTAACACATCAATCTATACACGTATGACGTTTTGTTCCGCGTATCCCATGCCATATGAAGAAAAAATCGTGCAAGAAATGCCCTACAATTTTTCTTGCATTGAGGAAATCTTATTAATTGTATCAGTGTAGGAGCTGTAGCAGCACAGCAACTAAGCAAGCATTTGTGATTCGATCTTTATATGGGTGCACAGAAGGATGTGCATAAGTCCCCGTTTTTGACGGCGGAAAGTTGCCGCGCGCGGCAATTAGGTCACTCACTCGCATGCCTGCCCCGCGTGTCCATCATGCCTCTCACACCACCCCTGTTGGTTGAGATATCCGAAAAATCTGGTCCACTGCTACGGCTGCAGTAGCCTGAAATCGTGAATGTGACCAGACGGCAAGTTGCCATCTGCAAGTTCTCCCAACGAAAACCTGAAGACAACAGTAATTCCTGTGTGTAACTTGCATGAAAGGCTATGTTCATACCTGGTTGAACATTGGTTGCTCTCCCTCCCCTTTTCCTTAAAAGTAAGTTTTTTTTGAATTGTAGAGCAAAACAGTGATTGTCATGTACTGCGAAGCAGGATCGTAATTGCAGATTATGCCCTTGGCTCTCCCGAACGCCCTTATTGCAGAATATTGATCGATGCCGGACGTGAACCTGGCGCGCAAATTCAGCAGTGAGATGGATCTATGTTACGAAATTCGTCAGGCCATATCAGGATCAAACGCCTTTGAAGCATAGGAAAGCATAGCAACACGGCTAAATCAGTTTTCCACGACTTGAATATGATAGGTAGCTTGCTGACCAAGATAGAGCAGTAAAGTGCTGTACCCAACCACGCACTGACTAAACATTATGGCAAACCATACGCGAAAGAGCAAAGTCTCATCAGCCAGGCGGATCGCTATAGAGTGAGTTTAATCCTGACAATAACAGTGAACTAGGTGATATCGATCCATCGCGTCGCGCTAAATGGCACGATGCATTCACGCCGAGAAGTCTGAATGCAGCCAAGCGGCCGGTCGCTGCATAAACGCTATCGCGCACGCCGCTTAACAAAATCTTGCTACATAGGATGAAGATCTCTAAATAGTTGAGAAGATGAAATTCTCCAATCAAAACTTTCACATTAATCGATAGAGCAAACGACAATCCACATAAATCGATTGGTAATGCCTACTCATCGTAGTCATTCACAAACACTAATGGTGCATTCAAACAGCTATTTTTTCTTAAATTGAAGTGATTCTTGGGATGAAAGTTTCATAAATTGATGAATTACCTGCACTCAGGTTATTGACACGCTGAGATATCTTTCCATGCTTTACAATTGGCACCTGAAAATGGGAAACTTTGCTACGAATAATTTTTTTTTTAAAGGTATGGGGCATGGCGTGATGGGTTGGGTCCCGTTGGTACTAGTGGACACAACCGCGGCCCTAATGTGGTTCTACAGTGGTGGAAGGGTGGAAGAAGGTCTAACGGATCGCAACCAAGCCTGGGTAGCTTTTAAGAAGACCGAAGGGTTTTTAGGTTTTTATCCGTTACTATTCATTTGAAAAATAGTTAACTTGGGCTGTTCTAGAGCATTTATGCAGTTCACATAGGGCTGTTTTCCCTCCCCACGGTTCTGAGATCATTCTGCCACCCTCCTTCAAATAGGAAACACAACTTCATGTAAACGCTCATTCTTGCAGCTCAGGAAAAAGGTTTATAAAAGTTTTTGATGTTGAAATTAGTTTAATACGGTTCTAGGTGGCTCATAGAGATTTTATGTGACAAAGGCTCTTCAATGATACTTATTTTCAATTTTTAACAGTGATCCAAAACCAAACGATGCCTTTGAACTTTTTTGAAAGTGCTGTTAACCCCGGATGTAATGGATCATGTAAAGACATCTGATCCATGTAAAAAGCGTGTTTAACACACTACACTCTGGCCGCCCAAGCTCCCCGTCCGATGATCGCTGCACTCGCAAGTGTCGGCGTAGGGAGGGATTCCGATGGCCCCGAACTACTTAGTCTGGGTGCAACTGAAGACGCCTGGCTCCTCGTTGTTCAAACATCCCAGTATCCTGTCGATCATGTTAGGCTATAATTGCTGGTTTGCAATTTGTCTAAGACATGGAGACGAAGAGGGAGCGTAAACGGAAACGCAAAAGCCAACGATCCTTCGTCGGTTTGTTGTCACGTGAGCAGTAATATGAGTAGTTCTGAGGTCTCTGATCGTTAATTTCGTGACGCTCGCCACCCTTATCTACGACGTAGAGAGCAAGCTATCTACGTGCAACATTTCAACGGAGGAAATGTAGTAATGCTGTTGAACAGACGATTGTATTGTGGCACGTTGAATACATTTGCTCGATCAAAAACTGCTCCGGAAGAGCTCGCTTGAAACTCGACTTCTCGGCTTCTGACACACATAGAAACATGTGAAACACTCCGAAGACCGAGTTACTCCGGTTTGGCATACGGCACTTTAAGACAAATGAAAAACTGGTCAGATTTGATTGAGCCGCCTGTTCGGATTCTTTCACAAATGAAACAAACATCTGTATACGTTGTCAGCTATCGGACGACTTTGCAAGGCCTAGATCTGTTTTCTGCAAAAATGGCATATTTTTACAATGTACAGGACATTTTTCCAACGAGCTATGCCTAATACTTGTTAGGCTGGTCATGCTCATTCGCCTCAGGGACCTACTTTCAGGATTGAGGCATAGCAGCTCAGCCTCACTCTGCTACTCATATTTTTCCTTAATTCTTTCTTTTTCAAGCACCTGAGGCAGGATTTCAGAGCGTTTCAGTTCTCAGAGATTTCAAACTTATTTAATTTGCCAACGATAACTGATAACTGAGGCTGTAGCCCTTTACCTCCAGACATCAGGACCTTCGGAGGGCTCAAAGCAGGCAGGTCTATGAAATGAAACCCAAGAAAGAGTTCGGTGCCATTTAAAAAATTAATCAATAGGTCGATAATTTACCTGGAATTCGTGAATCGATCCAAGTATAAGGCCAATAACAGAGATCAATACAAAGGATATGCTGCCAAAGGTGAATAGAGTTGATAGTAATGAACCGTCGCCTTCACAGAAATGATGTATTCGACTTCGTAATGAACGATCATTCATTTCAAGGGTTTTGTTCTTCTTATGAGCCAATTCTTCTATTGAAGCGCTCCTGAATGAAACGGAAATCAAAAGTGATCTAATAGACGACCAAGGAATTCATGCTATGGAGATAGACGACGAGCTGCCTTTTTGGTACACACGACAAAGGGGGGAGATGGTGGGTGGCAATCAAAAAAGCGATCTATCGTGATGAACATATGAATACAATAATTCATATAAGGATAGGTTTCACACACGCACTTACTTTCGTGTCCTCGTATCCGAAATTCCTTCTCTGAATGCTTACATACCTAAGGTCTCTAGATTTTTTGTTATCAGAACACCTCGAGCATGCAGCTAATACATACTGGGATATGTTTACGTTACTAGTAATTTCTGACGAATAGAGTTACTGATTGAATTAGCAAAACAAGTTACCAAAATACTACTCACAGCTGATTATAGCTACGCCAACAACAGCTGGACATGACAGATTCGGGAATTTTCCAATAAGAAAGTTCATTGGCAAATTCCTGAGGGCAAACGTCCAACGGCCGATGTAATTGGCCTGTTGCATAATATTTAAAAACGGCATCAAATAAAACTGAAGATCGCTCGAAATAGTATTCTTCAGCGTCCTGAAAACAGTTTTAGTTATATTGATTGTGCGGATCGATAACAATTTCCGATTTCCGGTCTGTGTTTGGACTCACAACGATATAGGCGTCACATGATCGCACTCGTTTCTCATGATCCATCTGAGCAAACGTCACCAATTTTTCTTCTTCCGTCCGTGAAAATAAGCTTGTCATTCGAATCCGAAACGACATACCACCGATATTCAATTTCAATACAGTATCACCGGCACCTGAATGACAGTAGTTACTGTAATGCTTACATGCTGGTATTGACTAGTTGTTCCTCGGAAAGTATTACTTGTACAGTTGTAATCGTATTTGTCAGAAGAAAATGTGACTGATTTCATTAATCGATGACAAAAACTATTTAATCAAATTTTTTATTATTTTCCAATCCCTACTGGTGGCAACTTGACTTACTACTAGGAGGTCTTCTTTCGGCTAGCAAATCCTGGCCACCCATAGACGGATTGGTGCTGGTGTTTTGGTAAACCTGGGCGAATAGGTGAGGTCCTATAGCGACGCTATTGGACTTTGGAAAGACGCTGAATCCCTACTTTTCCCGGCTCGAATCGATCGATTGTAATGGATCAATCACGCCCTATTGATCATTCTTTAGCAGATTCGTCACTTAAAAACTTATCTTTGCCAATAATCTTTACACCTCAAGATTTATACTGCAAATGACGGGAAATTACAAATGAAAGAGGATTGACGATGGAAAGTTTGATCCTCTCAGAAAAACTGCCAGGTAGAAGAAAAGTTAATACGTCACTGTGAAAGCAAATTAATCAACACCGAAAGTATTGATTTTTTGTTACCGTAATCAGTAGCAAATGATAAAATCCGATACATGTAGATATTGTTTTGAACGATAAAGGGGCGAGTCTTCTAGCGTTGTCAAAGCCCATTCTCAAAAGTGCCATGCTTTCAGGATCGGAATCACGCCTTTTTCAATGAATAGGCTCTTAGTTTTTTACAGGTTATAGTTACCAGATATGGAGCTTTATAGCACATCCATCTCCCGGGACAAGTTTCTTTCCAGTGGCTGATGGCTATTCAGGCTATTCTCACTAAAGCTTTCGATACATTGCCATCCAACCTTTACCCCCTCTATTTTACCTACACGCCATTTCTCAAAATCTTTTACCCTCCCCAGACAAATCCCCATAATGCCCCCCTGGCCATTACTCATGCTTCGACAAAGTGCAGGCAAAAGTTCCATATCAAAAACCTAACTGGTAAGTCATATCCATGTAATGTAATCAAAGTAAGTTAATGGTAAGAGGGTGACTATAACAGAATGTGGTAACTTGTACGGTGAATCAATGTTGTTACGAATTCCAGCCTCAAGATCCCAGGACCATGGCAACAAGGTCTAATCCACCTAATGTTCAGGCAATATTTCAACTTGGATATGCACTTTGAAGAACAGTGGGCGATACTTAGAAATCCCACCAGATACCAGCTCGGCTCGAGGGCATCCATTCTCTGATTTATGCTCGAATGCGTAAACGTGATGATGTGAGACCTGAAACATAAGGCGATTCATCTAACACTATGGAAGCACCGATCAATAACTATAAGGACAATATATTCTTGGTGAATCTGGACACTTCGATTTGACAACAAAAAATATTACTTATTTAGCCACACCTTACTCGGGAACCACCGTTCCTACTTAAATGTAATTTTTTTGAGATTGAGTAAGATGGGCAGTAATAGTACTGGTAAAGAAAAAGTAGCGTTAGCACAATCTTTTTTACTCGATGTCTTACAATAACTACGGTGAGAGAAAAGAAAAGCACAAAGAAGATGAAACAAGAATAAGCGATTCAAATGAGCAAAATAGTAGTTACTGGTTGTAGATCAAACAGGTTGAACACGCCGGATCAATTTGACTTATATTTGCAGAAAAGTTCTTATTAAAAAAAAGCATTTTACACCTAAAATGTTGTGATGATATTATACTTTTGTTTTTTTTNTTTTTTTTGTTTTTATGTTGGGGGTTCACACGACTATTGCTCGTGTATCAAAAAAATAAATATAAAAAGGAGAAAGAAGTGTAGGTCTGAATACCGTACCTCGTCATTATGATGGTTAGGCTGTAAGGCGTTGTTGTTGTTGTGGCCCTTCCGAGTACTCGGAATAACCATTGCGATTTGTTGACTGAAAATTTAATCGTTTTTTCGATCTCAGAATCGAACCCTCCTAACGTTCTCCGATTTTTTTTTTCGCTTTGCAATTTCAAAATTTTCCAGGTCACTGATAAACGTAATTTTACACTGCTCAAAGTCTTTCATTGTGATCGTAAAATAGTGCAAAAAACGTGGTGCAGCTGATGTTGGCATAGATATATTCAAGCAACTCGTTTCATTCGGAACGGCATAAAAAGTAAGGCATAAGTAACTTCCAAAGGATCAACATGGTTCTAAACTATGAAGTTCTGATGTCATTTCCATAACAAGGATAATCCAACGTCAACCAAGAAACGTCTTTGTTGAACATGGAAAAAAATGGGTGAGATTAGAGAGGTATTAGTTAGTTGAGGCAAAAGCCAAACGAAATGATGTATTGCCTCACTGGATGATTATGTAAGTGTAAAAGTAAACTGTAGGTAAAACTAGGGGGTCAAAACGAAAACACTGCTTCAACTATGTTTTTGATTGCGCCAGATGTCCTCGACCCATCATTACAGTAATGAAATAGAAAACATGTAGTTATTATTTAGCTGAATTATTGAAAATAGACGAATCACTCTAACAGTTGGTTTTGCCATGTCTATGCCAATCTGTCAGTAACAAATCAATATAGTGGATCGATAAACAAAGTTTCGCTTTTGCAAATTTGCATAGTATCTTTTTGCTACCGTTGGATTTTCAGTTTCGGAAGATCCATAATTCACTCCATCACATATGACTTCTCAATTTGTGTTTTTTCCTTTGCGTTATGGGAATGTTGTTGATGAAGCTGTTTGGGAAGAGAGGGCAGGAGGTTGGATATGGTTTCAGAATGACTTGACTAAGTTTTGGTTAAATGGATGAGGATAAACGGGCGATTCGATTATTTACGCTAATTTTATATATTTTTTTTCTGATATCATGAAATAAGCAAATGATTTACTAATAAGCAATCATTGCGATAGGTGCTTCAAAAGTTGTAAACTGATTAAATATTTTTAGGAATTCCTGTAGTGGAAAGCAGCATCCGAAGGATCATTCCTGTTCGTCTAATCTACTTCCATTCAAAGTATTGTAGTAGTAAGTGAAGTACGTAATATACGATAGTTAGCAGTTTGAGCCCCAGAATTTGTTACCACAACAAGTCTCAGATGTTTCTTTTTTTGGAGGACCTTGAACCGGGCTTCGATCCCCGGACCACGACTGCTGTAGTGAGCCCCTTGGCGCGATTTCACTTTAGCACCAAAAAAAAACCATTTATGGAACAAAAAAAAANAAAAAAAAAGCAGCATCAAAGTCGATAAGGTTCAAACCGCTGGTCAGAAACCGGTATCCGATTACTTGGATCGCAATCGTCATGGATTTCATGATTTCGGACTGACTGGATTTCTTTTTTTTTGTCATATTTATCATTACTAATAAATTTGCAAATTGGCTGAAAATGAATAAAAAAACAAAATATTGAAAAGTTTCAATGGACACTGAGCCACTATTGACCACGATTTCACATTGTGTGTAGTTCGAAAGACTTTATCAACCATAAATTATTTCCCAGCAGTGGACATATGAGGAGAACTGAAGAAGTCTTCCACGAGGATTTCCACGTGAACGGTTCCCTACACAAATAAAAATGAAATTATAAAGTTGCTTGATAGAAAGGAGGCACAGAGAGAGGATTAAGAAAGGATAAAGAGAGCTTTGGTGGATTTTCTGGAGAATGGCTCCCTGAAGGTCAATGAATCAGCCTCGAATCACTGACTTGATTGTTGTATGTAGATATAACTGGGGAATTTAGGAAAGCAAGCACTACAGTATGCCTGCTTTCTTAAAATTTGTAATTTTATATAAAACAATTACGCCAATGGTCCAAAATTAAAAACAGACTTCAATATGGGCTACAAAAACGCCAATAACCTGGAGCAAATCAAAAGCTCAATGTTTATGGATATGAAAAAAATTGAAAAGCAGTGTAAGTAATGGGTTAGGTAATTATTTTCGATTCAAGTTGATAAAGTCACTCTAACTTGTTATTCGATCTAGTACAAACAAGTTCAATTAGAGCCCCAGTAGGAACCTAACTCTACAATAATAGGAGATTTTGGTAGGAAATGTCGATGAAGTGATAGAATATCTTAAGCTTATGTTAGCCAATGATAGACTGTTGTAATGGACCCAGAATGATATTCATTCAGTTAAAAAAGGGATTTCTTTATCATATTATATTTGGCTTTACTGATTGCTAGTACCCCCACCTGAGTCTTGTGAAACCGAAAAATCTGGTGCTTAGGAATCCGGACTTAGAAAAATGTTGGATAATGATATGGGGTGCTCTCCGAACACCCCCAATCCGTCTGGAATACCCAGCTCCTCCTTCCGTAATGGGACAAAGTTGTGGACAAAGGGATCGTTTCAGAGGTAGACGTAATGAAGGGTATACTAGGACGAGGTAAGCATCGTGCGGTGCCTATTTACTACTGAACGGAAGTTTTTCAGTTTGGTTTTTTGGTGATGACTACGGCGTAAAGCGATCCCGGATTGTCATTTCCTGTGTGAGAACGAAAAAAAATGTCCGGAGGCATTAGAAGTCTTTTTCAGTCCATCCATTAGGATTTTCACTCCAAAATAGCAAGCAGAAGAAGCAGACATTTGAATGAATGGAGTAAAAAAATCACGGATTAGAAGGGGATATTAGTAAGTAAACTTATAGGTTATCAAGAAGGAAAGGATCGATTTATAAGAACTGCATCAGTAATACTATTATTAGTACGTGTATTGATACCGACATCAGCTGCTGGGAGTTTTTCAGCATTACAATGGAGTCGTTCAGAATATTCCGCAAAATCTTCGGAATAAAATAGTTTTCAATTCAATTTGTGGCAGAAAAAAATCCAGCTGAGGTTGCAGAATGGCTTCATTGGGGTGGAAATATTTTCCCTGGAAATTGATTCCTCTATGGACAGGACCTTTGGAGAGCATACTGCTGCTTCCTGAGTAGCATGACGGCTCAGCCAGTAGACCAGACCGACCAAATACAGCTCTCAACCAAGGCGGTGGCCGTCGTCGGCAGTGGCAGCGGAGGCAGCGGCAGCAGACGCTCCAGCGCGTCACACTGGCAGCGGCCAACGAAAAGGAGGAGGAGGAGGAGGAGGAGGGTAGGAGGAGACAAGGAGGCGACAAGGAGCAGACTGACACGGACTTCAGAACCATGTCCTCTTCATGATTTCAACCAATGGTCAACTTTTTGAGGCCACATGTCTCACGATCAAAGTTTTTCAGCACAATCGGACGAGATCCGCCCTGCGGGTGATGAATACGCTACGTCGGCGAACTCTAATTCATTCATTACACTCTCATTCTTCCTGCAGTGACTTTCTCACATTTATACCGTACTACTAAAAGCGGTCCTTGGTTCCAATCGCCATACGCTTCAGCTACTACTTAAATATTATTATTTGCCCGTACCATGTTCTACCACTCTATCCCTGACCATTCAACCAGAAACAACATTAACTGGAAGCCGAGGAAATTCAAGTATCACAAGGGAGCTTCTCACAAACCTTTATAGTTTATTGTTTATTGGTGAGAAAAGTGATACCAAAAGCAAAGCTTGGGGTAAGAGGGGGGGGGGGGGGGGAGAAAAAGAAG
>UZAF01016375.1:23467-33742 GCA_900617895.1 Haemonchus placei | reverse complement strand
AAACGAAGCCGTGACGTCAATACCTTTCAATGGGACGTGTGCGAGCGGGCCGTCTTACTTGCTCTTGGTCTCCGAAGTTTAGCCCGAGTTCGGTGTTGGTAAAATTGACTTGAGTAGCTCGTTGGGATTCGAACCCACTTCGAAGGTGATTGGTCTGTAGGGCTCTGGGAACGACGATCTTGTTAAAACGTGAGGCAGAGAACTGCTCCACCATTACTACCGGTGAACTCTGTATGCACTTCATGTCTACAGAGCTTTTATTCTAAAGGAGTGTTCAGATACCTGGCTCAACTTCTAGACTGCCATCAATATCACACTCCACACTCTTCCTTCATTTTTGGAGGGTTGGAAAAGCTCGGTCTGTTCAATATCCTTAAACAGGTGCTCCTCCGTAGCTAGTAAACGATTTCTAAAGAAAGATCTTGAAGCCGTGGGTCAAGAAAAGTCCAGATGCTGTACGTGCGACAGTAGCCTGCCCTTGGTCCACGTGCTGTAGGCTCTGCAGGCTCGAGTTGCTTACTAGGAGAGTGACGGATAGTATGAACCCACTAATGGAAGTAAAGGACGATCATGCCCAAGGTTAAGTGTTATTTATAGACAGAAATCAAAGAATTTTCACAAAACTCCATAGAAAACTTAGTACTTCGCGATTCAGCGGTACATACAAAATCATGACACGCTCAAGCGAATGTCTCATCTGATTACTAGTATTCAGCCACGAAAACTGTAATATTAGGCCATCGTTCGTCACAGTCGAGTGTAAATTATAGAATATGGCGTAAGTTTACGATGGATTTCCCGTTCAAGATCCCTTTGATATAAGTTGCCCGAAGACCGATATGCTTGGGAGATTTATTTTACTTCTACATCCGGATAGTGTAGGCTAAGAAGATGAGGCTGATTAGAGGCTTCTGACGTATGAAACGCGGGATTGGGAATTAGTATCCTGCAGTTTCCAGGAGAAAGCTGAAGGGTGGGGAAAAAATTCTCAAGGAAAAGGCAATCCGAAATCAATCTCGACGTAGAAATTTCCTAGCATTCGGAGACATGCGAAAAGACGATCTTTCAAGGGGCACAAGTGTTCTATCAACGTACGGACAAGGTTCTTCACTCGTTGGATTTTATACAACCCACTATTCGATCGATACGTACTTTTTCCACAGGTCGTTGGTATCCATTGGTGGAACAATTTTCTTTGGTGCAAACTACAGTTATTTTTTAATAAAGAAATCATGTGCCTATGACTATTTACCATGTCATTATGGAACAAGGCAACGAGCCCCGGTGCCCAGAAAGGTGAACCCAGGAAAATCAGGGAGCAGTGGAAAGTCTTCTAGGGTCGTAGACCTTTTCTTTCTTTAGCCTTGTGCTGACAGCCCTCAGACTACTTCATAACTGTAAGTGGATTTTACGCTTCAGAAACGGCGACGCATTGGAGAATTTTCAGAGGTGATAAAAAATAGTGATAATGAGTATTTACTAGCAACGATACAGAAGGATAAGAAAAGGTTTTTCAACTGGCTAGACATAGAGCTACGACAAGAAGCTCACATGTTATAATGACTTGCAACAGCTGGAGTCCCCGAGAAAAGTAATCATTGTGCGCTTTAATCTCCTTGACGATTACATTCATGTCATATGCAGTAGGCAGTAATGCAGTAATGCGCTTTAATTCCCAAGACAACTAAGTGCCATAGGAACATCAGCTAGTCGGCAGAACTGCATCACAAGACGTTTACTGCCTTCTTTTTTCATGAGGTTACTACTGTTGTAGCTAACTTGTTCCCAAGAAATTTTGCACTTTAGTGGGAAAACGAGTACTTTCATAGGAGTAATTGTAAATGAAAGGGTACGGTGTAAGAAAAAAAACCTTTTCTAGCGTGGGAAAGAATTATGCTGACTAGATAATCGTATATAACTATGTAATAACTAATAAAATGAATGAATGGGTGTAACTAACTGGTAACTAGTCACTTGTTGTAAATTATCGGAAAAACTTGAGCATTGACTGATGTAGGACATAATATAATGAACCAATTGTGCTGCTGATGGCCAGTAAAAGTTACATACAAGTAAAGTAGTGAAATATTAGATCAATTCAATTTAACATTATTGAAAGGTTTTACAGTACAATTCAATGAACCTGGAGTCATTGATGGTACAACGGCGTTACATGAATTTATGGAAGTCTAGAATTATTACTGGGGTTGTTACGGTGATGTTTTGGGTCCTTCAAGTAATCATGTTGAGACATGAAGTTCTTCGGATTGTATTGTCGGGGACCCGCTTTTTGTACAAGGGGACGTTGATGAAAGAAGACAGGACAAGGGTTAGCATTAAAATATATCAATGCCCAGTAACTTACGAAAGGTACCAGGTAAAAATACGTTCAATTGCTTCTAATCTAAGGCAAGGGCTACTGCAGTGATGTTCGTTGGTGGAGAAGAATATTTAGCTGAAAGTGGATAGTGCAAAGTCGTACTGGCTTGACAGAGACGTCCGAAGCTACGGAGACGTTTTCCATTTCTTGCACCCGGTGTTCAATCAGGTGAATGGCTATTAGGAAGGGATAGGCTTTTTGACCTCTTTGTGTAGATTATGGTACATGTAGTAATTTGAAGAGAAAGACGACGTCCAAGCTACTACTTAACTACTACTAGATCTCTATCAGGCCAGTACTCCCAAAGTACAGTAAAGCGCCTCTAGCCATTGCGCATTCCCCATTCAAGTACACTATCCAAAACAATAAGCATTGAATAGAAGAACAAAAAAACAGAGGTCTGTAACTTCATGTTGTTTGGTGCCGAATTTCTTTTCCTGTTGGGTGAGGGGGATAAAACCAGAAACTTAGTTTGTAATGCGTTCACTATAAAAAAAAACTCTGGAAAAAATGCGAGGTGGATTCGAATTAGTCTCGGATGATGTTATGAGACAAGTGATACTCAGCACTGACAAAAAGTCGAATTCAACCAAAAAAACAGTGGATTTAACTAAATAAAACAGTGTTCCCTTGTTAATCCCTAACTTTCTCTATAAGCCAAGCATCTAATCACTTCACACGCTTGGGATCATTAGCGACATGGACCTCGAATTCATACTTTTTCTAGATTCATAGGAATAAAATTGGCACAAAGGGGTTTCATAACCCAGCTTCGAAGTAAACCGTTTCTGGAAGCAAACTGCCCCCTCCAGTACGACTTATTCAAAATGCATTTTTATTGGAGTTACCCTTACATTTTACTATACCTATAGAGCCAACTTTTGAAAATCGAGCAGTAGACCTGTTCAAGGAATCAAGCCTGAGCCTCAAAGTAGGTCTTCCCCTTATTTGGTATGAACCAGTGATGGGCCTGGGCACAGGAACAATTACCAACACCAGATTCTGCACATAGCCATTCTACAGCCGTATATCTTAGGAAAGAGCTTGAATAGGAGAATCGTGAGCGACTGTCAGTTATGAGAGGATTAAGGAAGGAATACCCGCTTACAGAATTAATCTTTCAGGACGTTAACTCTAGGAGATTTTCTAGATCAGTGGATGATTCGTAAGTAGTGGATAAGAACTGTATAAGCGTCGTGGAGATAAACGACGTTCCTGTCGCATAGTGATGCTTTATTTAGTTGCTTTTCAAGCAATATAGACTTTCTAAGGAAAGAAAATGGTAGAGAATAAAGCGCTCGTGTAAGAGTGGTATTTCATTTAATGAATATGTGTGCTGAGAAAATGTTGTAACTTGTTCACAGACAGCGCAGTAATGCACTTTAGCTAGGCTTGAACGCTTACGTAAGCGTTCTCTACCCTGTATTCAAGCAAGCTTTCTCAATAAATGAAAGCTAACTACAAATCAAAGATCAGATGAGTTGGACACGTTATACCATATGGTGATAACCGTGGGACCCCTGTGGTTACTTGCTGGATCCCTCGGGACGTCAAACGAACACCACTACGGTCGCCAACACGATGATCAAAGTTCTTCGCGGGGGCTCTGAAGGAAGGAATGCTGTGCCTCGTGCCTCTCGAGCGAAGACGACCCATTAGACCACTCTGGCTCGCTACAGGGACGAATGAGAGGTTACTGGCGCCCGCTCGAGGAAATCGATAATCACCGGGACGACAGGTGATACAAGTGAACTGCCAGTGAGGGACTGTGACCTGGTTTAACTTGGAGCAAAGCCAGCTTCTATCAGATTACACGGAGGAGGTCAAATTGGAATCGGAGAGCTTCACAGCACTTTACCCGAATGCACTGAGATACTGGAGGGTGTGGTGCAGTAGGAACGAAGTCGTCGCGTTTTGGCGAGAGACGCCGCGCGCGAAGGAGTATAGCAGAATGCAGCAGCAAGTAAGAAATACAGGAACAAAAGAACTAACTAGAATAATGCCAAAAGTAATAATCGCATAGCGATCGAGCTGTATGAAGAACGCTAGAACTGTTATAACGAGGCAAATGGTCCGCGACAGCCCCGTGCGATCGATTACACAAATCTTTTCTACTGCCCGTCTCCCGACTAATTCCATGAGTGGATACGAGTTCAGAAAGCTACTAGTTTGATTCATAGCCTCAAGTCTATCAAGCTGTCCCTTTATTCGGAGTCAGTCAACTGGCAACCGATCTGAACAGAGGATCAAAAAACTCATTTAACTGCTTCGTTTCCTCCGTAAGAGGTGATGTCACTTATCTTTGAATGCAGCGAGACTGATTTATGGCCTTAGGTTCCATAAAGAACTTTCGGTATGCGCCACACGTTAACCTTTCAGTCAGAGCAACAACGAAGTTGAAACATGTCGCTGACCCACTTTTCTGGTCCTGTCTCCAACATGTCTAGGGCCAGTTATACAGCCCCACAAGGCAGACGGTCTGCCTACAATGGTTCCCAGAAAAGTCAGAATTCACACTGAATCCCTATGCTGACTTCACCTCTTACAGCTTACTTAAATGTTTAGTATTATTTACCCATATTTATTTATTTATTTTCATTATTTATCTTTATTTATTTAAATTATTGCAAATAACTGAAACAATAATCTCGCAGACTTGTTCAAAAAAGCTTCTTAACGAATTTCTTTTATTCTGACAGAATTCCCGAGACCGGAAGAATATCAGATTTGAAAAGAGCATATCGCAGGATATGAGCCGCTTCTGATTCTTACCGATCTTCAGGATGCGCCAGGAACTATGGTCCCTCGATACTTGTACTTAACAAACACCGCTGTTACAAAGAACGATACATATCTGCAGACATCGTCATAGGTGTCCTTATTAAGCTGCTATGAATTATTTAATGGATCGCAGATTGCCTTTTTATAAGCTTTCTTTCACTCAACCGTTACGAGGCCTTTCGAAAAAAAAAACCTCTTATAACAAAAATTTAGTAGCAAAAGGGTTGCCCTACAGTTCAATAATAATTTAATGTAATATTAATCCTTTATTCGCATTACTACAATATATTCGTGCGCTATAACGGCAACTACTAGACTACATTAGGAGAAGGCTATAGTTTGAAGGAAAAAATGGCCAGAGATCTCGCGTCTGAAATGGAAGGCACCGAAGTCCAGCAATGAAGCCGAAACTACTACTATATGCATGCACGCAACAAACGCTTCACAATCAGTTGTAAACTCTTCTTCCTCTCGTAACATTGAGGAAGCTCAAAAGTTTTTTCAGAAGCAATTTAGAACCAAGAAGAAAAAGTTGTTTCGCTCCGTCTAATCCTCTTCTAATCGGGCCATGCACTCGAATATCTACCTGATACGTATTGACACTGAAAGGGTACGCTACTTGGCAATGGAAAGTTTCCAGCAAGTCTTACGCCTTGATTAGGGAGGGGGTGATAATGTTGGAGAGCAACTTTTCTCCTCTCCTTTCTTCACCATGAGCTGAACCATAGGAGCCCACATCTGCTCCTCAAGGTACAGTCCGCGATAATTTTATGTATCTTTTTAAGATGGAGCGAAGTGTCGACACAGAGTATTAAAGCAGGGACAACAAAAAAAAAANAAAAAAAAACGAAAAAAACCGCAAAATCATGTAAAACATTTTTTGAAGTACTTCACTGCGGAGGATGAACGACGTTATATTCAAGGAGTTAAGATTTGTATTAGCTGTTAGCGTGTATCAGCTAGTGGTACAACAACAAACGTGCTCTATTCCAAATGATATCAGCCTGTACCACGCCACTAAGCACCGTTCCTTGAAAATATCAAGCAGTGCTGAACGTTAGAAATCCTATAGAGACCTCTTCCCTTTCAAACAACGCCCCATATGACCTTCCTGGAAGCTACAGTTTCCCAATAGAATAAAGCCTCCATCAGAAATCGGAACGAAGTCCTTCAGACACCTCACCCTTCACCCCCAATAGAGGAGCAAAGCGGCTTTCGGAGCTTGACTGATTTCACTTGCTATTTTTAAATAAGTAAGATACTATCGCTCTATTTTGGAGTGCTATACCACCCATGAACGTCAATGCCTGGCTAATGGGGATTAATTATGATAATTACCGCTAAATCCCTTTCACGACGCTTGTTTTCCCTTATAATACTTGTTTTGTTCACTGAGCGGTTTATCTAAGGGTGTCTACGACATCAGATACGTGTCAGGGAGTGTTTCGACGAACAAGTAAATAAATGGGAAACCTGTGAACCAACAGAATAGCTTATTAGTTCCTATTTTTATCTCATATCTTTTTATCTCATTTTTCAGCTCATCCTGGTTCCTACGTTCTACGTAGTGGGGAAGACTCGACTGCCAAGTTTCTAATTTTTGTTAGCTTGGACCAGAATATCAATTCGAGATGAATACGCGATTACAGAGTTTTTTCATCTCAAATTGATAGCCCGTGGAGTCGGCCACAGTTCGGCTACAGTTCGCGTGACGGGCTAACGGGAGCGCCATGACGTCACCTGCACGCAGGGCGTTTGCGTAGCGCAACCCATGTCGTATTTGTTATTATACAACACAAGTAAACGGGAAAGGGTGGTGAATACGATAGCCAGAGAGGTTCGAGAAATGGCTTGGATCGATAAAAATTAACAAATTAAACGGAAGTCGCGCGATGATGTACAAGTTCAAGTTCGACACCACTTAGACGCCATTAGTTGCCGTAGCTACGCACCACTATGAATGATGTTTCCGTGAACTTAACTGAGTACAATATAGCAGTACTACGACAGCGAAAATCCTGAGCCTACGAAAAACAAATTGTAAAAGTCGGCAAAAAGGAGAGTAGGGCGTAATCGACGAATGACACTACCATAACGAACATAACCAAAAACTTTCAGCTAGCCGTTCGATTCAGAGGGGAGTTTTTTCGCCCGATTCCCACCATGGATTCCGTGGAATGTACATATACGGAATCCAGACTCATCATTTTTTTTTTCTAGATATTCCCACGCCGAAAAAATCCTTCCCCCGGAATCGGCTCAAAGCTNTTTTTTTTTCTAGATATTCCCACGCCGAAAAAATCCTTCCCCCGGAATCGGCTCAAAGCTTAGAGATCTTCAGCTGGGACTTTGTGGGTCTTTGCCTTCGCAACCCTCTACTAGTTCAGACTGTGGGTGCTCAAGATGTCCAGCTCAGCTGTGGTTTTCGTGAGTTCCCTTCCACACCTGCTGCATATTG
Organism: Haemonchus placei; assembly: GCA_900617895.1. Taxonomy (NCBI): domain Eukaryota; kingdom Metazoa; phylum Nematoda; class Chromadorea; order Rhabditida; family Trichostrongylidae; genus Haemonchus; species Haemonchus placei. The sequence goes on along the minus strand of UZAF01016375.1, from coordinate 26,123 downwards.
CTACGGCATTTCCTTGTTTTTCTTATTCCAACTTACTTTATCCCCAATTTTTCGGACGAGTTTTCTTTTCTTGAAAACTGCGTCTGGCTACTTAACTGGATTTGCCGCTTGCCGCTGACGGTTTGTTCGTGCGGCAATTGGGGAGATGATGCGGTGCCGCGCGCGGCGACAGACAAAATCGCAGCATACGCGGCGTCTTAAGTTTCGACTTCTGCCTGCATTTCTCCCGTTTTTTTCTGTTTTTGTGGTCACTGCTAATGCTCCCATATGGGTAGTGCCCCAAAAATAATCAGTCCACACATAACGTGGTCTGTAGGTAATTCAATCCTTGTCCAAAAAATAAAAAAAANAAAAAAAACGACCAAGAGCTCCTGATGAGTCACGGACACGTGACCACAGCCGACAGATCCGTCTGCTACCGCTAAAATGTAGGAGTAACGCACAATTACGGACAGGTGTTTAGGGAAGGGCTGAGAAAAAAGTTGACATTCTCATAGGGGAACTTCATGAATGTTTTTGGGGGCGTCATCTCATCAGAACGGCTATGGTCTTCTACGGAAATTGCCTGAGCACTTAAGTACCATCTAATACGATTAGATGACGTAATTTCATATTGCGATGCACTTTATGAGTACGATTTATTTTAAAAAGGGAAAAGCAGCTCACCTCATGTCAAATCGAAGTTTAGTGGGTATCCGATATGAATGATGCTGACGTTCAATCACTTTGTGATAGGAAAAAGTTGGTGAAGAAACGAATTATCAGCGTAAACAGCCACGGTTTCAAGAATTTCACTTACAAATATTCTTACTCCCGAAGTGGGCAGCCTGCCAATGCCAAAATGAAAATACTTCATGAAATCTGGGAGTTTGTTGATGTTGCTAGGGATTTCACAGGATTATGGCTAGATCTCATGAAGAAGAAGATGATTGGGTGACATGGGACGGCATTCCAATGGATTCATTAGCTATCGGAAGCTGTTAATCAACATCTTCCCTTATCAACGGGAACCTAGGAAGTTCTGGAATTGTTAGGACACTTGGCCAGTCACCCTTCACAAGTAGATGAAATTTTTCTGTGAATTATCGAAACTGAGGCCCCCNTCTGGAGCAACATTTTCGTAAACTTACAAAACCCGCGGCAGTTCATGGAAAAGTACGATAAATGAAATTTTCTAGAGGATTTTAGTTTCTGTGTAGCTTCGAAAGCACGAGCGCTTTTATATTCTTCTCTTCAAGAGCAAAAGGTTGTTCTTCAGCCTGAGCTCGAACTCTCAGAAAGCGGCCCCTACTTTGAGCCTTTCAGTAAACCACCGATCCGATGGGTTGTCTCCAGTGGCCCTTTTCCAACATCTTTTTGGCTTTGCTACAGGACCGGGCTTGAATCTCCCGGGGGAAGAACTTCCTCCCGGAAAATTATATAGTTTTCAAAAGTACATTCGATTGGGCAGAGGTATTACCTTTGTTCCTGGTAAAACCTAATGGACTGCAAAAAAAGTTCAGAAGCGCTGAAAATTGGAGTAGCGATGGAGTGAAAATGGCTCCAAAAAACTTTCGAAAGTGAAGAGGAACATGTCAAAAAAAATTTACGTCAACTGATGTGGAATTAATAGCGTTCACGAATGAATTCATTTGAATGTGGACATGTTATGAGGAATTCTGAATTGAAAAAGATCTGAGTGACTGGCCTAGGGTCCGAGTTGTGTAATATATTTGTTTTTCCCAAAAGAGATCATCAACCATCCGTTTCATTCGAAGAATGGGAAGGGGTTGTGCGGCCAGGCAAGTGACAAGTTAGCTAAGGATATTGATGAACACATCATCAGCATACTAGTTAGTCGTGATAGATGTGTGTAAATGGCTTTGGAGAGCAAATACACAAACACACGCATTATGCAGATGAAAGTAATCCCGGCCGGCCGTCTGATAATTCATCGGATCACCGCCTAAGAGATAATGGGTGATAATTAATGGTATTCTAAAGGGGCCCACGTGGCAGAGACACCATTCAGACGTACCTCGTAAGCATATAGTGACGAGTAGAAGAGCTCTCTTCTTTTCCGATTAATATGAATTGGCATCTGGGTTCGCACGTAAACAAAACCCTTCGTCAGGCTTCCGTGCCAAATCAGTTCTAGGGGTTGAAAGGTTGAGTTGGGTTAAAATTTACTATACCCTACTTCTGAATACTAGAAGTGTGACTACATGAATAAACGTTGCAGTAAAGCTCATACTATGTCCTCAAAAATGGTACCAAAGAAGTAGTAGTGGAAATTATCAAACGAAAAATTGAATTTAAAATTTCAATACTGAGTATCACTTTTGTTAGAGGTGAAAAAATGAACTACTCTTTCAGATTCTTTAGGGTTTACTTTCTTCGGTGCATTATCTATAAGTACAACTATAAAGCAAACAGTAGTCCACCTTAGAAAGGAAAATTTAGAACGAAGTGTTTCATGGGATTGAGTATTTTGGCTATTAAAATGTAAAGAAATGATCACAAACATAAATGTTGTAGGTAATTATTTGTATTACATGATCATAAACATATGTTAAGCACACTGATGAGGCTTTACTGCTTCATAATAGGAGAAATCGAAGCTTTGTATAGGTTTTATTTGCCTCTACCGTCCAGGAAGGATAAGAAAGTCCACAAA
>UZAF01016375.1:5480-23272 GCA_900617895.1 Haemonchus placei | reverse complement strand
CTAAACCCTTCCCCTCCTCAGACCCCCCCCCTCTCTTCTTCCCATCTTCCCCTACCCTCGGCAAGGCCAGATTCATCTAGTAGGACGGAAACACTGATTTGTATTTCATATCGCCCGGCCAAAGAAGTCACAGTATAGGCCACATAGCGCCACTACAGCAGTTTGGAATGGAAGTCAAACGCGGGGCGTATTTTATTAGAACGGGATTGATCAACGTTAAAGATCTCGTTACTTTTATTTTCACATTTCTGCAAATTGATTCGTAAAAGCTAAAATGTAATAAGTAAATTAGTAGTCTAATAATAGGATTACTCTAGGAAGAACAGACTAGGCCTCGGACGGCGCATTGTGTCTGATTTGTGAAAAACTTCAATCACACGCGCATTAGTCGGTAAACATAGGATTTTCTCATTCGTGGGTGTGGTTTAGACATTTCACTGCTACTCGGAAGTAATCTACTAGTTGTCTTATTTGGGATTTCCTTTCAATATTGGAAGGTATACCAAGTGAGGTCTTTGCTATAGATCGATACCGATTCTGTGAAATATAGTCCATCTGAACTGGTGAAGCCAAAAATGTCGCTTTTCTACAGAATTCTACAATCACTTTTTAATATTTAACGGAACTACTAATAGTTTTTTACTGCTAAAGTATCACACTCCACTGTACCCAGGAACTCAGAATGATTTGAATTTTTCTCTAGATAAATACCAGAAATATCAAAAAGTATCAAAAAGTAGTATCAAGAATATTTTCAACACCATTCCAATCGTTACCGGTATTTTTTTATATAAGTAGCATTGAATTGCTTGATTTGAAACATGAAAATAACTCAATCTGAAATCCAAAATGCGAGCAGTTGGGTGGTCAAGGATAGGATAGAAAAAGTAGACAAAATCGAAATGATTGCGAGCGATTTCAGGGTTTGAACTTCAATGTTCAGAGGAATTTATATGAAAGTTATGCTCATGCCGTTACCAGTTCTTTATGCAATCACTCATCATTATGTTCATGATTTATGCAGACTATATATTCATCAGATTTAGAGAAATCGTCAAATAATCATTAATTCGTTTGACTGTTGAGTGCACCAGACATCATGAGCATGTGGGCGGAGCTTCTGGAAACCCAGCGCACCGCTCATTGGTGCATTGCCTGCAGAGGGAAGCATGCACCAATGAAAATGTGAAGGAGCTATTTACTACTGTGTACTCCATTTGATTTTGAAGGATTTTAATTATTAAATTTTAATTAATAATTTCGATTAATCATAAATTTTGAGGCGCTTTAACAATGCAGAACTTTCCGAATCCTTGAGAAAGATTGTGTTTATAGTGAAAGTGGAAAAATCAGAAAATTTTCGACTGATCAGAATTCTGGAAAATAGAATGAAAGCCAAGTGTTCGCATCTGAACCTCTCCTCAAAAGCAGATTTAGAATGCGTTCCGGAAGACATCCTTGATTCCAGTAAAGTTAGGCACAGGAAGAGATTGGGCAGAGCATATTAATCTTCATTTCAAGCCTACTTTCCAAGGCCAAAAATATACTGATGAGCTACTTCACCCTACCTTTCCTCCTTACTACCTTTTCTGCAAAAGAACTCTGACGAGCGTTTCTAAGGAAACACAATTATTGCATGACTAGCTTTCATAGGTAATGGGAACCGAGAAGATTTTACTGCTCTCTGCAGTAGAAGTCCAACAAAAAGAAAAAGTCGATTGAATGAAGAGAAGAGCTGCTTCTCTTCGGTATGCGCTGCGACTTTGAGCTCGGTTTTGGAGCACAGTGGGATTCGAAGGCGTATTTGCCCTATGCAATAAACTGTAAGGGCTACTGGATCAAAAAGCTGTCAAAGGCAAAAAACAAACAAAATATGTAAGTGGAGAAGCCGACTGATGAGGAGTATATGTGGAAAGGGAGATACAAGTTAGGAAGCCCCGCAGTAATTGGAAATTGTGATTAGCGGCCATAAACTGAGCTATTTTTTAGCGGTGCTTCTGTAAGGAACGTTGGAGAGGGACTTTCTAGACAGAACATAAGCACGGATGAGTATCCATCGTTTCGAGACCAACAAGTTAGTTATGGATTACTGAACAGCGGGCTAAGTGAACTAGTAACATCGTTCCTTGATGAGAGGTTGCAGGGGAAGCATACGTAGAAAAACAAATGCAAGTGGGAGGAACTCAGGGGCGGGGCGGGGGGATGAAAGAAGTACCCATCTGCAGGAAACTGAGGTCCAATAGATCATATCCGAAGCAACTCGTCCAGTACTCAACATCCAACAGGTTCAATGCGTATTTTACGGATGAAGATGCGCTTGAGTGAGAAGAATGACAATTACTGAGCATGACACGCAAATTGTCGACTGCCCCACGAACGCACGCTCCCAATCTGCCTTTTGCGGCCATGGCACAAGGAATCCAGCAAAACCTAGTGATCAAAAGATTCTGTGTGTAAAAGGGTAGGCAAGGTGATACTGGCCTTCTGCTCCTCTCTGCAGAGTTGGACCTGACCAAGATGGTCGAAACTATTCGTCAAGCGGACCTACATTTTCTCAATTCCCTAGTCCCGATTACATTTTAGGAATGCTTAAGAGGGCTTCGTAGCATTAGTTCGGACAGTTGGCTAGCTTTGAGGAAGGGTCCCTTTCCTCTGTTACGTCACCAAAGAACTTTTGAACTGTGGACAACTATGGGTACTAACCATCACGAGACATGTAGGACAAAAGGGTGTAGTGAGCCCAGATGACAAAAGGTATTCAACAAGGGAATTAGATTCGTTGTAAGGTTGCTCAAGAGGGCAAAAGTCAGATTGGGAAGTAGTGGGGAGCATCTTTGCGCAGCTGCAAATGACTTTGCGGAGCGCCAAAGACCAGTAATCGGAAGTTCGAGTAACGAGAAGACGACACTCCTTGTCGTGGAAGGATGTCTAGAAATGTCACTCATGGATGTACCACTGTTGAATATTAAACAGTATGTATTACTAGTATTACATACTTGTACTAGTAGTGCAAGTTGCATATATGAATATCATTAAAAGGCATGATTGTTTCAGAAATCTTTATTGTGGTGATTCAAAATAGAAAAGTTGACAGCGACAGTTTTTCCCTTAGAAATCTTGATCGCCAGCTTTACCAAATGAAAAAAATCAACGTTTCAAGTCCTTCGTGATATCCTTTGTCCACTATGGGCACAGCAAAGTGCAAGCCTTTACAATGAACATTTGCATAATCAGAGGGAATCAAATTAGAATTTACAATGATCCTTCTTCAGCCCAGAGGCGGAAGAAGCTTGTATACCACAGCTTTTGTCCCGGAATAAGTGGGAGCGTCGTCAAAAGACGTCAAAAGACAAATGTATTCAATTTCCCAAAGCGAAACAGCATTCCCTAGGCGATAGTGAGTAGTAGAGCATCAATACACGTCTCGTCTACGAACTTTGTTCGCGAAAGTAGTGGTCCGTTACGAGAACACTAATGTGAACATTCAAGTGGTTTGTTTTCAACACACGAAACCAGACCAAGACTAACTCAGAAAAGTAAAACTTAACGATTATGGTTTCGTCCAACCCGGAATTTTTCATGAAATCACAAACTTTACGAACTAGTACCTCGGTTTGAACCCCAACGATGAGACCTCACCCCTATCTGTCCTATCCCTCACCCATCCTTATGACTTTCTCCTCATAGAATTTATTGAATAGCATTGAATAACATTTAGAAACATGAACGAATTAAAAATGAACTGACGACTAAGACAAAGAATGCGATGACTAGCTGATATTTACTTTCGGTTTTTACCACTCTAGTCAATTATAGTATCAATTGACGAACCCCCTGCTTTTACTCAGTCCCAGTCTAACAAAGTCTTAGATGGTTATGCTAGTCTAAGGATGGAAAAAACATCGTGAGCTTGAGAACTTGATCTAAAACTTCTGTAATTTGACTTGTAATTAAAAATAATTGATGCAGAACGAGCTTCTGTTGCGAAACAGTAATATTAAAGCTATTATTAGATCCCTCCGCGTTAATTTCTTCAAATTGAAGATCATTTTAACACAAAGGGATTATAAATGTCATTAAAGTTAGGTAAAGAAGCAGGTAGCAGGCGTGAAAAAGGTAAAGTGGAACGCGAGGGGTTGGGTGGGTAGATTGGGGAAGAAGTTGTTGGTTCCCTTAACGAAAAAGAAATCAGTGAATCCCATAAATTTGACTGGCATTTTGCTTGATTTTCTAGAGTTGTTCTATGTGGTAAAGCCCCACCTGCCAGTCATTTTAGTCGCTATTTAGTCATATTGATTGATTTCATCTGTTTTGAAGCAACAGTGCTTAAGTGGCTAGAGGCGCTCCTCCAACAATTAGTTACAGCCTAGATCAATCATGGAATTCTTACTTGAGAAGCTGGCCTTGTCGCTAACCTCATTAGTTGTCCCGAAAAAAAGGGATGTTTCAGAAAACAAGGTAATAAGGTATTAAACATCAAAACATCAATCAAAGTGTTACAGTTCCAGGTTGAACTTATGTGCAAGGCTTATCCTGACCCCCGAACCAGCATTTATGAGCTTTTTTCCAATTCCTCCGTGAGCACTAACATTTATATTAGAGAATCTTTTTTCTTACGGAAGACATTTCGAAATACCAATAATAAAAATAATAAACAAGCTAAATATGTAGAAAAATTTTTTAGGACATGAATATTTCAGTGGTAAGGAGACCAGCATCAACCTAGGTGGCAGGTAACTGGTAGAAAGTAGAGATTGCACTTCACTTGAGGGAAGACGAGTAGCAACCCCAGGTTTCTTGTCGGTGTAAGTGGAACGATGGTCCTGAGGAATGCACAATGGGTGGTGGGTAAGCAGACGGAGGGCAAGAGGACGAGAAGTTGTAATGAGAAAATTATGCAAAGTGCCGTACTCGTCATGGAAATGATGTCTTGACTAGGTTTGGGGTTGTCCACCTTTAAAGAACATTCTAAAAAAATACAACTATAAAGTTGGAGTCGTAGCTCCGGAAAACTCGAAATTTTCAGACGTTTTTTGTAAAAATGAGTAGATAGCAAGCAGAGTACAGCTTTCCTATTCTGTACTTTTCCACATTGCTATAGAAACTTAGCGATAGCAATAGGAATAAATTGACCGTGGCAACGAATTGATTTGCATTTTCTGAATATAAAACTGAAACACTTGGGGCAAAACCCAACCCACACGGGTCCAAGTGGGAACGTAGTCATGAAATTAATTGGCACAACGAGTTCCCATGCGTCTGTGCCAGAAAAAACTGCTCGTAACTAATTTCGATTGTTTATCCACCCCGTCAATAAATTTTAAAGTTTGTAGCTTTCAGACGAAATATCTTTTCAGGTTTTTCCATTTTTATAGGATACTGTAAAGCTTCTGCATAATATGAACAAGAATTCAGCTCTTTCAAGACTATTAAAGCAAAAAAAAAACAGATTTACAAAAAAAAAACAACAAAATTAATAACGAGCATAACCTAAAAAAGGGTACATTTGTTTTGGACTCAGCGTGAGGCTACAAAACTTCTAAAACTGAGTAAGCGTGTTGAGAAGGGCACGAAGTGTCAGCACACGTAGCGCTCGTGGAAACTATATTGTATTACCAGTAATCGAGTCATTACCCTTAAACATTTATAAGCGCATAACTCTTAGCAAAGCCCTATAACAATTAGTCAAGGCTGCTCATAAAGCTTCTGATATGCAGAGCCCTTTTTTGTACACACACCATACATCGAATATACTAGAAAAACCTAATTTTTCCGCTTCTCACAAACTTTTTTTGCGAACTTCTATGCGAACATCTACTTCTATGAACACTTCAGAATATCCTTTCTTGACAAAAGCAGACAACTAGTCCGACAGCGACACAGGGAACCGGCGCGATGCATCGTCGTGCATGCCGCATCGCGACCGCTCGCGTAATCGGGGTTCTACATGGTTGAAACGTTAAACTGGGGCGATATTTGGTTCTTTGCACTGCTGCTTTTAGCCAGAAAGAACTCTTCCTTTTTTGGACCATAAAGTATATTTTTGAATAGGCTAATATGAGAAGCAAAGTGAACTACAATTGAGGCCATCCAGGTGAAGAAGGTGACTCTCCACTTTGCTGCACTTCAGAGTCCTTGGAATCACAAAAAACGATCCAAATCATCGAAGAAGAACGAGAAAAATATGTTACTACGTTCGAAGATTATGGGAATCTGTTTACAGGTGTGTAACTAGTAATGAGAACTTGTTACAGATGGCACCCACACAGTTAATATATGCCCATGAATGGCTAATAAGCGATTAAGGTGGCTTTTGAAAATTTTTGACAGACAGAAAATAATTTAAGCGAGCGAAGCTCATGATGAAAAAGGTTGCGAGTGTTGGATTTTTCTATGGGAACGGGAATGTCATAGAATAATGTCAGCAACGAGCATAAAATGACGGAATTCCTATATTTTTTCCTGATAATGATAGGTTCTGGGAGATAAGACCCAGGAATACCATGAGCAGCTAAATGACTGGGAACATGGGCATGCAAGCTACTTGAATATATCATGTATTGATCGAACATAGTAAAGTGTATTCCGTAACTAAGGGCATCGCACCGGGGGATTCCATAAATAAGTAAAAAAATAGTCGATTGATTATTTACTAGTTATTTTCTGGGTATCGCAATCGTTACCAGTTTTGACGCCTTCAAACCTTCGGATCATGTGATTGTTAATTTTAGGCAACTTTTAATTTCAATCGAAATACCCCTTAAAATCATGTCTAGCGTGAAAAATACTAAACTCAAAAAAAATTTTGCTGTAATTTAGCCAGTGCTGGAATATCGATTGGGACGATATTGCTGACATTGCTAGTCGCTTCACTAATTTTTATTTTACTTACTTTATTTTTCGTCAACTTTCTCCCGTTTCTGAACATTTTGCCCATTTTTTTAGAACTTTAATGCACTGTGAAAGACAGCCAAAAACAAAAAAAGAAATATTTACTCAATAGAAATTGATCGAACGGCTCGAAATTAACTGGTTCTGCTTGTTTCGGGCGTGGCGTTTCCGCCTAGGAGATTTGTGAAAAATTGATAGTGAAGCTTTTTAAAAACAACTCAAAAATAATAATCATGCAAATTATTATACAATTTTCATATTATTATATTATATTATGCAGTTTACTGGTAATAACTGAGCGGATAAAAATAATTTTCTGGAACGTTTTCAGTTGCACAGCTTACGTTTCCAATTCATCTGCTCGAAAAAGTTGGTAGACCGCTAAGATAGACTCCCTCAGAAGCTCAGACAAGCAGGAGAATAATTTTTAATACTACCTCTCACATCGACCAATTGAATCAAGGGTGCTACCTTGGTAATTTATGCTGCATTACCTCTAACTACCCTGTTTCCTAGTAAACATGAATTATAATTATAAGTGTAATGAATTTATGTAGAAATAAAGAACATAATGGGTACAATATTCTGGAAGCTAGGCAACACAGTTTGGTCTGGGATGGTAAACGATTGAGGACGATCCTGACATACGCTTGGGGTCTAGTCAGTTGCTCCACATACACTTTTGTGCTTGACCAGCCCACGGAAAACCAACCAATAGGATAAAAGATGTGAGAAGATTCTCCCCGCCCATATTTTAATACCGAAGTGCAGCTTAGGTCACTGCAAACAATATCGCAACTTCATTTTGGATAAATAATGAGAATGATGATAATGACAAGGATAAATCAAGGCGGTGGGTTTTGTGCTTAGAACCACGACAAGAACGAAATAGGTCTAACTTGGGATCTGTGGCATCTCTGGCTTGATACCAACCGTTGGATTACATATAAGTAAATTTTCCAATGGATTGTTGGGGTATTCCATGAAAGCAATCTCGATTGTTTGTGGACGGCATTCCACGCCCCGATGAAAGTGAAAAAGTGAAATGTAATCTGACAAAGTAATAATTTTTAAAGTGGAATCTGAACTAGTTACATGGAATCATGCGGTATGTGATGGCTTAGGGATGATGGTAATGTATACGATTAGGAAACGGAAGCGTAATAGAGAGGGAGCAGAGGGGGTGGATGTGGGAGTAGGCTGTAACGCTCTCTCATTGGGTGATCACGTTTTCTGGTTGACAATTGTCTCACAGTGAGTCGCTTAAAAGCATAAGACAATTGTCAACCGTACTTAACAATTGGGTTGAAAAAATGTTTTCTGATTATTCTATAATAAGTACCAGTCTTTCCAATAAACACGTATGTCTCGATATAGCAGTATATCCAGATTGTTTATTAAATTATATTAGAATGAGTAAACAACGACAAAACAAGGTACTAAAGTAACACTGAAGGTGATAACTGCATAGTATGGCAGTATTTTGTGATGTGACAAATATGAATTATGTAGCTCTCCTTAGCAACCCTGTGAATATTGTTGACATTGCTTGGCACGGATTTTCAGCTACTAATGAAGTTGCGTCATAGCTATAATTTCAGCATAAAATCATAGTCTAGACGACTGTTTCTTACCCAGTAAGGTACTCATAGACTTACTTTGACTAAAATAGAAGTTACTTTAAATAAAAAAAGATTTACCTTTTCTCCTTGAGGACTATGAGCAAAGAGATTACCTACCTAAGCACTAAGCAGCGACCTACATAAGCATAGTTATCAATCTCAGACTCATTATAGGCAATTAGAATGGTTGTGCTTTCGAATGCGCCATGCACGAGGCATTTCTCAGATTAGTACTGATGTTGGACTTCGTATTTATTCTACCCAATCAATCAATAAAATTGTTCTGTGCAGTGATTACTGGAGAAGAGGATCAATTCNCTCTTTATGGGAGAGCAACCATGGGAGTCGACTTGACGGCGACCCGGAAGTAAAGAGAATCCCAATTGGCGTTCTCACAGGCTTCTCAGGATTCTGTTATACATATGGAGCAAACAAGTAACAACAAACTCCGCCCCCTAGTAATTGTACCACATTTGCCCTATCAGAAATAAACTACTCAAAGGCTCAACTGCCAGTGTGAAATGGCTCTACAAATGTAAATATTTGACACATTGGACCTTTTTACGTATACAATAATTCTCTGTTATGTGAATTATTCTTTGTAAGCGGAATTTCTGTCAGGGGACCACACCTACATAGGCCCATAAAAACCGAAAGAGGCGCTTACAAGGTCTCGAAAATTAAAATATCAGGGTGTCACAAAGTATAGGCAGAAAATTTACAAGAAATCGAATTTTTCTGGAACGTTCTGGAGGTCCTGTTAGGAAAACTATGAGTCGGTCGCTTGTCCATATCAAAACTGATCATCGGCCTACTGTTTTCGGCTGGAACTGTTGGAATCAAGTGCGCTTGGACCACATAGAAAGAGCGGTTGAAAGGGAGCGGCCTAAGTTTTGATAGACCCATCAGCAAAATGGCCGGATTCGAACCCGTCAAGGAGTTCGTGTCAAGTATGAAAAGGCAGATCAACCGTTTTAAGATTGAATACAAAAGGAGGAAGGGGTCGCGTTTGTATGGCACACTAGTAGACAGTTTTTTATGCAGCATTTCTATGAAACCTTTAGGATATTCTAAAAGTCTGAGACACCGCAAAGTTTTGGGCAACTCCTATCCTAGCAAACTCTGGGCATTCTGAAAATTATGGAAAATATACGTCTTAAGCGGATTTTGTTGATCCACCGAAGAAAGTGCCGACACGACTTTATTGAACTCCCTCATTCAAGAAGTTGAAGGTATTTCATCCACTTCCCATCCCAGCACCCGTGCAGCACGGAACTTCCAATTGTTGCTGCAGCTCTTTAATTCACTTTCATTGTTCGTCGAGATGTAATTTGGTACGCAAGAAGAAATGGACGCTTAAATAGCAAAGTCCTCTGCAGCAGTGAAAAGTGCTCCAAGACGATTTTCAGAATTCTAGGAATTACAAGTATAACTCGTAAATACTACTTCCGAGGTATTCAGCAGATCGCCGTTCCCTAATGAACACATAAAGACTATCGGGTAAGGTTGAAATGCTTAAAAATATAGCCCACCCATGTAGAGGGATAGCTGAAGGGGTTGTGCCCTGTGAGCTGACCGGTCAGCTCCCAAGCGCCTCTTAGCCTTTCCCCCCAAACTACTGTTTTGAACATGTGGGAACGTTTTCTCTCCCCGATTGTGCAGTGAGAGTAAACGGCAAAGGGTAAAGAGTAATATTTACTGCTTTGTATTTGTTTTTGTTTACTGCTGTTTGCATAGATAGCTCATGGATCGAGCCCATTGCGGACCAGCTTAGCCTTTCAGTACTTCATTGTTAAAATCAATGTGCTACCGACATGTGCATCCCCTGGCGCTTAGTGTAAGCCAAATACGGTCCCAAACGACACTACCATTCCGAGTGAATTACAGGTGCATGGCACATTCCACAATGATAGGCCATCTACTGTAGCCCGTACATACAAAAACTCTACATCAATCTACAGTTAGAACCTTACTTCACGTAGGTAGTGGGGGAGAAGTGCCAGAAGATTCGAAAGACGATTGCTGTAGATGTTAAAGGGAAATCGGTTGTTTTCGAGTAATAAAATGAAGCGACTCTCGAATACAATCGAATCCTCAAGAGGCTAAGAAGGGAGCATTGATATTGATGGCAACACTTGTTCGGGTATTATCCCATGGAATAAACTGAACTTGACATACATGCTTATATGTTACTACATATGAGAGTAAAAAAATATTAAAGTAAATACTGGCGAGTAAAATTGGAATTCATACTCATGAATCTCCAATTAAAACAGCCAAGGTTGGCTCGGTTCCAGAGAATCCGAACAGAAACAAATTTTCTCATTCTTTTCAAAAGAAACCTTAGCCCCTGGGTTTTACGCATATTGATGGACCGCCATAGCTTATGTCAAGTGAACAACAATTTAATAAATAAATAGAATGGGCACAGAACAGGGTAAAAAATACCTCTAACTTTCAAATAAGAACTTTTCAACAAGTAGGTTTTCAGTTTTTGCAAAGTCTTACCGATATGAGCCTTCTGTCAGAAGTTATGCATTCGGAACGATTTCTACCAATGTAAAAGTTTCCTTTTAACATGCATATTTGATGAAGATGGCTATTTCCACCCAGGCAGAATACAGCGCTCATTCAACTCGAATAATCAGGGGAATGGGGGTCTTAATCGCGTCCACCTCTTGCTGAAAAAATCGACTACCAGTTCAACTGCTGCATGGCATCGGTGTTGCCTCTTTCATAATTAACAAATTACAACAAGAGATTTACTAGTTTGAAACGAAGTATTGCGATTATTCGATCAGTTATATCCATTTTAATACAAATGCAAATGTAGCAAGGAGCGCGGCTGATACCAGAGATATTGATCGATCCCTTCCACAGCCCGCCCGGCATCGGAGTCAGCCGGGCCTCTCAAATAACTTAGAAGTTCTCATTGTTTTGTAAATAATTTATTTCTATAAAAGGCAGTGTGAGAGGTAAATGGATGAATGCCTGAGAGCAGTACAAAGTTCCATTTCATTGAATTCTGAAATTTTATCAGTTTCAGAACTGTTGTTTCAATTCTGAAAGCCTAAGAATGGGGCCAGAACTCACGCCACGCGAATCAACTCTACTAATTGAATGGAATCAGTGATGAGAAGGGCATCTGTTTTCAACTAGCTACTGTCGAATGTAAGCAAAAGAGAGAAGAATCCACTAGAAGACAACACTTGCACTGGGCTAATTCGGTTCGCTCGGGGACCAAATTGATACAGTGAAGAAAAACTCTGGCAGGTTGTCAAAGCGAGATTACTTCGCGTTAGTGGTCGGGTCGCTTCCACCGGAAGTATTGAACTGAGTCATTACCAGTTTTTCTACCTGATCCAATCATGTTTCAAGTACCGGATTTTTGGTTCCATATTTTACTCGTGAAGATGCCGTTAAGAGTAAGTAACTTGGTGCTATTTATTGTTAGAACGGTTTAGTAACAAGAAGTGTTGCTACATTTAACCAGAAGTAAGTTTCAAACACGTGAAAATCTGATTATCCATTCTCTGAGCGAGCTGTACAAAGCAATTCCACAAAAATTAAAAAAGAAAGAAAAAAGAAAGCACAAGATGTCATTTTACCTTGGGGAAAGCTAGAAGAGGGTTATGAAAAGCTTTTGGCCTCATGCAGCTATAAGACTCAAAATTTTGGTTTCCAATCTTTCTGCTTACCCCTTACACTTCTCAATTCCTAAGCGATGTTACTGGATTCCTCGATGGGTCCTAGTAAAAAAGAAGGTAAAGGTTGTTTGTTACCGTCATCCGCCCAACGTTTGTAAGAACATAGGCTCTCACTGGCTATGGTTGGCTCCAAAAACTCAAAAATGATATCTCCCTATACCTTTTGTTGTTGAAGGAGTTCGCACTAATTCTAGTAATCGACAAAAAAAAGGACCGTGAAACGCTCAAAGCTACCGTTACTAAGCACAATACGTGACCGTCAAGCGTGCGGTCGCGGAGTGGTCACCTCAACAGATATGAACCCTTCAACAATGCAAATGTTGTTGAAATAAAGGCTGCGATACTATTTATAACAAAAAAGCCCTTTCCACGTATAATAAAGCAACATTATTTTGAGGAAACTCATGGTCCGTAGTAATTGGTAAGTATGACTAGTAGAGGTCACCAAGACTAGTCGCTGGTAGGTTTAGCTGTAAGAGTGCCCGCGTTTGGATACAGAGTAATAAGGTGAATATCGTGTTATCAAATTTTGAAATCTTAAACTAGCCGGTACATCGGTCAGCTTCAGCAATACTGGTAGCACGTACCTATCTGTGGCATCATGGACTGTAGACGACTGTTCAATTAGTGCCGTATCCATAGTGGTGTGGATGGCACTGGGTTGATGTTGGCTCATCCGTTGTCGTCACTCTGAGATGATCGGTATGAGCGCGAGTGTCGGACTCGCTAACACACACGTGCTCGCGATCTCAATAAACCATTTTAATCGCTGCTCTTTATCGCTATCCTGTTGAATAACCATAAAGATGCGGTCGATGTCATTCTCATTACTTCGACATTACTCAGTCTACTACATAAAGTGCCTGAGCTGTCAGTGAGTAGAGAAAACACACGTCAAACGAGTCAACGAAGACGAAATGTAAACGAAGGGGTTATTGGAGGCAACGAAACAGCTTAGAGACTGAAAAGAGCATCCTACTTAGAAGAAGTTTTTTAGTCAAAGATTTTCAAAATATTTACAAAGGGGAAATCAGCTGAAACTTGGTGACCATAACATGTGTGATGTATGAAAGGCTTGCCAGATGTGTGAATGCTTCATGACAAAGACACACTTCCGTCCCATATAATACTCAGCTCTAAAAGTAGGCAGTCATTAGAGTGAAATAGAAGAAAAATCAAAGTGTACTTTTTAGGAAAGTTACTGCTTAACGTCTATATTGTCCACCACAAACAAAAGCCCCAGCACTAGACTTGCAAAGTCCACTATATGATCACTTCTAGTGTGAACCTGGAGCATTGCCCATTGTCCACTCGGGCATAATCTTTCGGATTGGGAAAGTGGCGGGAAAGGGAAAGTGGGAAAGTAGTAGAAGAGTAGTAGTAGTAGTAGTGAAAATCTAAATCAATAGGACAAAAATGGTGTTGGAGTAGTGAACACTTAAAACGGACTGAGTGAGAACGTTCAAAGACGGAGCTATAGTTGAGAAGCCTCCATAGATTTTCAGCCACAAAGCGGTGCTGGGCACACCCCTCTAGGAAGGCTTCTGCAAATCCTAATTTTGAAGAAACTAGTTTTCGTAGTAAAAGACATGCCATTGCAGTAGTGACCCCCTCTCTATATGTATTGATTTAAACGCTCCATTCATAAAGAAAGAAAGGTTACTGCGTAGTAAGAGGTGTGTGTGAATAATAATGACGCTTAGTATTGACTTTGAAAATACACATTACTTTGTTGTTCTCAACAAGTACTTCCATGGTCCATTCTTATTCTACACACTATTTTCATGGACTTCCCACAAGCTTTTCTCTATGAGTAACAACTGCTAAAGTTAGTCTGGTGATGATAGCCAGTATAAACTTTGGAATTAGTAAAGAGGGCCCAGTTAAGGCCGCTATAGACAGAACGACCCCCTTAGTGGAAACATACAACATACTCAGCTATGCAGAACGTCATGCTGCCTTCGCTAGATCTGATCCACTACAATACATGAACTGACCTCCGTCTATCCTACGTCTGGACCCAAGTCTCGAAACTTCGGGTTCCGCTTTGGCTTTACAGTCCAGCAGAGTCCACAGTTGAGTCCTTTTCAATTTCAGGGTTCTTTTTCAACTTTATTTCCAAAATCAGAAAACCATTTGTATGATCCACTGGCACCCGCAGAACGGCTAAACTTTCTTGCCCCTTTCCTTCCTCTTCATCGGTCCCCAACTGTCATCCCTACCTAACTGGACTACAGAAGAGGTTGTCTTCCACAGAGAGAGGTCTGAGAGCTATAGTAATGGGTAAATGGTGGAATTTACGGATTAGAAAGAATAGAAGTAATGACACGACTTCTAGTGAAGAGATGAGATGGAGGGTATAAAGGAACTCGTGAGAAATGAAAACTTTTAGGAGTAACTACTAAGTATGAATGCGGATTCGAATTCTACTACACAAAGTTCGTCAGAAGCGAAGACTTCACCACGTTGCTGTTGGGAGCTCCATATGCACATAAAGAGACAGTGGGCGTAACTTACTATTGAAGTACAGGAAGGGGCCTGGATTCAGTGCGAGTTGTAAGATGTTCGTCCAGAACTGAGCAGGAGCTGACAACGTGTGCCAGTCCTCGGTACCCTCAATTGTCATCGGACGACGGAAAACTTTTAGGAATGTGAGAAAAGTAGACATATTATCATGTTGCACGGCTGGAGAAATGGGGAAACTTTTGGGAACTCGACGGCTAGCCAAATCCGACCCTCCCATGACTACCTGTCATACCATCGAAAAGAGAACTGAGCTATCTCACGTAATTTCGAGTTTCACAGAGGTAATATTTGGCTTATTATCGGAATGGCATTGTACTTGCACTCCACTGAATATCCCAAGCATGGATGAACGGAAATCTCATTTCCGTGCAACGGCTGTGGTCACTCAGTGTATTCGGGTAATAAATTCATTTAGCGGTGTCTTCGAAGAATTAAAAGTCTTCCAAATGTCCATAGATAAGGGACAATGAACGGTGCAAGGGACAAAGGGCATGGTGCTCATAAAGCTCGAGTAAGAGATCGATTCCGTTCGGCACCAAGTTTTGGACATAGCTTGCCAAGATCAAAACAGTCCTCCTTAACTGCTCCGAGAAACAGTTCAGCTTCCTAAGAAGCGAATAATATTTAATCAGATCACACCTTAGGTGACAAGCGAAAAAGTTGGGGGTATGATTGCAGTTTAAATGAAAATGAGCGTTATTGCAGGGCACGAACGAAATCGAATAGCTTTCGGGATTTTATTGAGGTGTTTTGAATGGCGTCGACCAAGCCACTCGAAGTTCCGAACGTAATTTAAATCCCTGGAACGATGATGGACATGAACATCCCGTTCTAATTTCTATGCACATGATAGGCGAACGCATTCGAGAGCCTCTGAAATATAATAATCTTCGATAAACGCACGTAGACGCTGTTGGTTATTAAAAATTCGGTGCAAAAGCGCCCCACTGGATAGAATGTTCCGCAAACGTTTTTCGTGTTAGGACCACTGAAATGAGGAGACCGAGTATGAATACGATTATTGCAACAGGTAGCGCACTGCAAGAAGGTGGGTGTGGTGCAGTAGGAACGAAATCGTCGCGTCGCGGCGAGAGAGATGCCGTGCGCGAAGGAATGTAGCAGAATACAGTAGCAAGTAAGAAATTCGGGAACAAAAGAACTAACAGTAGAATCATGCTAAAAGTAATAATCGCATAGCGATTGAGCTGTATGAGGAACGCTAGAACTGTTATAACGAGGCAAATGGTGCGTGTGACAGCCGCGTGCGGCAAATCGATTACACAAAACCGTTCCTACTGCCCGTCTCCCCAAAAGGGTTAGACAGGCGACATAACGGTCATTTCACCAGAAGTAGGGCGCCGGGCACATGGCTACTCGGGTCCAGTCATGTCATAGCTATTCGTTCGCAACTTTTGAAAAATAAAGGGACTCGACGACTAGCAGGGGTAGCCAGTGACCCAGTTTTGACAAGGCGTCCACAGTGGCGCCTCTCGACCCAAACTTCAGACCCACTAACCTCTTTTCAACTTCGACTTTAAAATTTCGGATTTTCAAGTTATTACAGGCCATTTTCCCTAAAAACAGATAATAGTACAAGAATAGTAGACGTACAAGACACGCTGATTGGAAAATCGGCGATCCTGCAACTCAATGTTTCGTCGAAATCTTCTCTACAGTACTGGAATAACATGGTACATAGCCTAGAGATCCACAACCCTTCTATAAATGTTTACAGCCTATCCTCTTTTAGAAATGGAACTGTTTTCAACCTAGTTATAAAGTATTAAGTTATAGAGAGGCTGTTTGGCTACTAGAATAAATTTGGAGGCGGTAGCAATGTACATACTACTTACTACAGTATGCTGGAGCCTAAGATGCGGAGTTGCAACTTCTGTACTTCTTAATGTACCTTTACCTTTAAGTTATGTACCAGTTGTTGAATGTGGAGTGATGGAAGTATTGTTTGATCCCGTAAGTATTCGATCCAGGATTTGATCATCCGCCATTGCCCTGGACATAAACCCCACCTGTTACATTTCCGTGGTGCTCACATCTTTTATATTGTTTATCTAATCAAACTTTAATTGCTCAATTATTACCGTCCATTTCGTTATTACTGGTAACTTTATAGGCATCTGTTCGAGCAATATTAATGTAAAACTTGATATTGGTTGCACTCTTTTTCCTTATTTGCTATTTATTTTTGTAATTTTGCTACCTGAATGCGACCTACCTTACTAGTCCTTTGCTTGTACTGAACGAAAATCGACGATGAGATGATCCACCCTAGCGAAGGAGAGCAAATGGTATATGGCCCTGGATGTTGTGAAGAAGGGGCTGAGCACTCCTTAGTGAGACACCTCCTGAGCCTGACCGTAGGAAAACTACTATGAAGCTACTTGTACGGCATTTTATTAAAGCTAAAGTACAAGTGGGGCGGGGTAGCAATGCACGAGAACTACTTGAATTAGCTGGGGTCATTCCTGGAGATGTCACGATGACACTTGGGGTTAACGGTTTTAATGAAAACTAGAGCAGAGCAGACACCGACAACTTTCAAGTTCGTTAGCAACTAAGCGTTTCCAAGAGATTTAAGTCATAGGCCGATATCGACTCGGGGGATTCGATCACCGGAGTATGCGTGTGTGATAGTGTGCCAGTCACTTCTACACCACTTCGCGTTAAAGGCACAGTTCACGGTAATTTTGAAGTACCCGTTTTTATTCGGAAAGCGGAAGTATGTATATGTTGGGAACAGTTCACCGGTAGTGAAGAAAGCGAGAGAATTCGCCGATTTTGAGAAATATGTGGCACCTCGAAAGTAGGAAAATAGAGGTTGGACGAGATTGCCATGACGGAAATAACATTTAAGGGGTATTCGGATGAGATTTCAGTTATTGCAATTGCACAAAGAGTTGACTACATCAAGCCAGAACTGTACAGAACTGTCTTTCACTGTCGCTATGGGTCATGACAACTTGTTTAAACTTCCTACATGGGTTCCCTTGTGATAGGTGCAGCCTCTACAGTGCCGATGAAACTCATC
>UZAF01016374.1:68203-79970 GCA_900617895.1 Haemonchus placei | reverse complement strand
ATACAGCATTAACGTGACGCGAGCGGTCGCGCTACTGTCATTAAGACAGTCTGCAGCACGGCACGCTTCATTTTATTACAAAACGACTTTAAACGTACTTTACTTCACTCTCGTCTCATTCTCTGATCACGATCCTGCTCTAGTGCAGCAGAACAGAATTCATTTTCCTTTCATGGATTGTTCGGGAGTCGCTTCTTCGCTATCACTGAGATGCCAAATACTGATTTGCTCTAATGTTGTGTTATTGATTCCTCGAATTTACTTTTTCTTCACAACTGTAATTTGGTAATTCACGGGTAAATTCCAATAAAATGATATTTCTGATACTCTTATTCAACCACAGTCTTTATTCTGGAAATTGTCTATGTGTAGATGTAAATACACAACACCACCGTCAATTTTTCTAGCACTGCTCATCCACTGTAAACCGCTGCTCACGCTTTGATAGCTCGTTCAAGGATGATTTTACTGTGGGCGATCAGTTCTGGAAAAATAGATAAGCTAGACATACAGTTTGGAAAATGGGATGGAGTATATTTTGCTCGTCGAAAATCCAGCAATCTCTAGAAGACTCTGTAATCGTCGACGCGTCTGTGTCGTATGTGTCTCCCGCTTGTAATCTCTGATTTTGTCCCACAGAAGCCATCACCAACAGTACCAACAGAGCAATTGATGCAGGACTGCCATTCGAGCAAGAGAGACTCAACGAGGGTCAGGATCGTATCAGGGAGTTGAAGATCAGAGTTGCCTGGCAAATCATACAGTTTTTCTATGTTAGAATGGAAGGTGAGTAAGTGGATCCACCGGTACGTCAAAGGACCGAAACCATGTTCATTTCTCTTAAGAGGGCTTAGGCGGAACGAGACACGGGCAGCGGGTTTATGAAAATGAGCTCTGCCTTATCATCCTCTCATTTCTCATTTTATATAATCCATATCAAACCGTTTATCCCGATAAGACTCACCAAACAGACATCGACTAATTGTATGCTTACTTCGTATTACCTGCCTACAAGTTGGTTCGCTTCGTTTGGTTTCAACTAAGCCCTGACTGAACTACATGGAGGAGACGTGGCTAGTTCTCTATTAAGCTCATTCCCTATGAGAGCTCTGCAGTAAGAGGTGTATTCTCAATATTTGCTTTTCCAGCTCAGAAGATCTTGCGACGCCTTTTCTTATGAAAATGCTGGGTCAAATGCAAGTGCTTAGCTCAAGTTTGAAGTGTGAAAAGCAGAGCGATGGAACCTATCTATATGAATACACAATTCAAGTGCACCCACAAAAAGAAGACGAAGACCTCGCTGGTATGATTTCGCGAAATTAACGCAATGAAGGCCAGTCAATTAAAAAATAACCTGTTTTTCTATCGAGCCTTAATCGTTGAGAGAGGGGAGCAGGGACTGGTGGACGAGAAGGGACGAGGAGTCGAAAAGCGGAAGCAGATGGCCTCGGTTGACTTACTAAATTCGAAAGTGTGGTTCGAGGGACTTCACAGTTGCTCCACCCTTATGAGATAGCAACGAATCTCTGTCCACCAGGGGTAGCACAGAGCTTGTCAGGTCGAATAATATCCCATAGAGGCGCAATAAGGGCTCGAAGTATGCCATCACCCTTAACCATACCCAGCTGAGGCCGTTTCAGCGGCCTCGTAGAGACTACCACTCAAAACGGGGCGCACATGTTGAGAATTCAACTGCTGATCGCTACGAACAATAGTGATATTCGGATCATTTTGACAGTTTTTTTGCTAATTGTAGCTAGCTCCTATGAACCGGCTGAAATCAAAATGCGACGAGTGTGTTGTATTAAGTGGTGAGAAAAACTGAGCTTCCATGAAGTTCTCTTGTTGTGTGTGCCACCGGTCCGCCTGCAGACACCGTAGTATAATTAAAGGTGAAAACGACGGACTGGATCCCCCAGTGAAAACAGAAGAGAAACTATCACGTCGTTGACAGCGAATGCTTCCTCCCTCTGGCTGCAAGCTATGTGCTCCCTTCTAGATAACAATTGGTTTGCACCGGCAACGTAATGCCGCACGTATAGCTTTCTACTGACCGTTTCGTTTGTTTCATTTCATAAGGTACTCAACTCATGTGTCGCTACAAGAACATACTTCCACACGACGTTATTACCTGGTGGTAGTCCATACAAATGTTTGAGGAGTCAAAATGACTTATGAACATGCTTTGATCATGACCTCTTTAGCACTGCTTCATTCGGACTCGCATTCATCATTAGACTACCGGACCAGCTCCGATTACACCTCCAGCTTGTCGCCCGTTAAGCCGGTACGTGAACTTCCGGCATATTGGCGCCGTAAAAGGGCGGAGGTGGTGTAATGGCAATGGGCGCACACCATCGCACGTGTGGTTCACGAAATATTATAAATCTCGGATCGATACTCGCTTGGTATGCCAAGCCTTACAGTGTGTTAAATGGTACTAGCGTGGGAGGATAGATTACTGACTTGTATAGGGTGCGCCAAAATTACTCTCTCAAATATTTACCGCTGTAAACGATAGATTGAGGAATTATTTTTCTACAACACTTTATTTATGTTAAGCCATTGCACACATTCGATTCAAATTTCGAAAATCCCTCCAGGGGTGCGGACACAGGCCCTCAGACGCAAGGAGAAGTCGTCCACTGTGGCGCTAAGGTACTCCAAAGGCATTGTGGTGCTGCTTACAAGGAAGGTCTTTCAGGGCGTGGGACGCTTTTTGAAAATGGTTCTTTGCATGGTGTAGGGGCATGAGCACTGAATACAGAACTATGGTCCATTTTCGCTAAATGACCTTTTGAATGCCAAAAAAGGAGTAAAAATGATTTGGCCAGAAATTGCCGTTTTAACCCACTAAGCGTCGCTTGTTTTATATATGGCGTCGACTGTCCGCACAGTAGAAGGCGCCACTGGACTGCGCATTGAAAATAATGTGAACGGTAGCCAAAAAAGGGAGCCACATGTTGAAACATATTGGAAAGTACGGGGAAGTTGCATATGTGCTTGCCACGGTTGAGCTGCTGGCAGCAATGGATGGTGTGATGGATAGCGATGTGGACTTCGAATTGGGATGACTTGATTGTGTTGGTGGTTCGGATTCCCTGGGCTGTGACGTTTTTGCATTTTATGCCGCCACCTCCAGATTGGCTCCATATTGTACCACAGTCAAAGCAATGAGCCAGAGAGGTGGAGGTGGACGACTAGGCTGGCCTGGCCGACCACCTATTTGTATTGGATCCCCTGGGATACTTGGTACCAGCGCCACTGCACCGCACAATGCATTCCTCCGCATCTCGTTCACTCCTTCGACTGATGCCAAAAGCGTCTGTTATGGTTAGCTCATTGGCCTGTATGTGTGTACATTGGCCTTGACCTTTAACGTTATTTATGTGTGTATTTGAATATTGCAGGGATGTCTCGGATCCGCCATCATTTACTGCGTACTGGTACTCGCTCCATGATTTTTTAATTGACAAGTCTACGAGTGTTCTTTCAGGCGTAAATCTCGATCGCGAACTTGAAAACCTAACGCCTGGCTGAGGTTCCCTCGATGGAATCGACATTCGCAGACGAACACACGGGAACCTGGTCATGGACACCATACCGAAAAAGGTTGCCAACTGTGTACTGACTGTGTAGCTCTACCCTAGCAGAGCTGGTTTGGTGAAGCGTAGCTGTTCCGCGTCAGATGCACCAAAAGACGAACGAGACTGGCATGACCGAGAAGTCCTCGATGAGACGCTGTCCACTTCGAAAGATGGCACCGACTAAACACGTGAACGCCGGGACAATACGACTCCTTACACCGGAATCTGTGTGGAATAGCATTTGATATCGCTCGCTCTAGACACCTCGGGATCATCGCCGGGACCGGAGCCAATGAGCAGTCCAACTCTGTCCCGTGTGTCTTCGACGCTTTCATCAGAAGAATCGATAACGGAAATTTTCCGATTTGATTCGGAGATCTTCGCATTGTCTCCCACGAAGAAAGCATCTCTAGAGGAGAAACAAAACAACGGAGTAGTTGCTGTGCGGAATCCTAACACAGAAGCCGACTAGGTGGCTGGCCAGGCCAGCCTAGTCGCCCACCTCCACCTCTCTGGCTCATTGCTTTGGCCCTGGAGCAATATGGAGGCAATCTGGAGGTGGCAGTGCGAATTGCAAAAGTTCATCGTCTCGAGGATGCGAACCACCAACCCAGCCTAGCCGTCGCAGTTGGAAGTCTTTATCGCTATCCACCACACCATCCGTCGCTGGCTGCAGCTCAACCATGGAGAGCATATATGAAACTTCCCCTTACTTTTGAGAATGTCATAAATTTTTTTGCTACCGTTCGCGTTATTTTCAATGCACAGTCCACTGGCGCCTTCTTCTGTGCGGACAGTCGACGCCATGAATAAAGTAAACGACGCTCAGCGGGTTAAAACGGCAGTTTCTGACAAAATCATTTTCACTCCTTTTTTGGCATTCAGAAGGCCATTCAGCGGAAATAGGTCATAGTTCTGTACTCAGCGCTCATGCCCCTACACGATGCAGAAAACCATTTCCGAAAAGCGTTCCACGCCCTGACAGGCTTTCCTTGTTAGAACAGGCCTTCCTTTAGGTGGCCATTCCTGAGCATTGATAAATCCTGGCAGAGTGTCTCGGCACCACTGCTGGGTCACCCTCGCTCTATGAGCCAGTGCCGAATCTTGTTGGAACACGATCGGTCTAGAGCCGAAGCGTTATTTTGTCCATAGAAACAAAATGATTTTCAGCACGCTCTACAAGTAAACTTCCGTATTGATTTTGACATCGTTGTCGATAAAAAGCAGCGGTAACTTCAATTCGTTAGTGATCGCTCTCCGAACCATGACTTTTCCTGCATGGACAGAACGTCCACGAATACTATCTCTCTCGTTAGCTTCTTCAGATGTTGAGCAGAGCATCCGGCCGTTTTGACGGTTGAACGCCAACTACATCAGAGAAGACAATGTCTCGGTGGCGCGTCGATGCGAACCGTCGGAGGAGCATCTTGCACTTCTGGATCCGGTTTTTCTTCATGGATGCAGTGAGAAGGTGCATATTTTGGCACTGATAAGGGTTAATTCCAACTTCTCTCTAGCTATGAGGCGACAGGAACTATTACTTATTCCCAGCTTCTTGGCAACCTTCCTCATTGACTTCTTCAGATTGCACCGCATCATATCCCATACAACTTCAGCCTTTCCCCGTGGAAGTTGCAGTTGTTTTTCTTCCCCTTCCTGGGCGGTTTCCTGTAGTATCGAGTTCCTTGAATCGTTCGATGGTGGAGTCCACAGTTCTTCTGCTGATTGATAGAGTTTTTGCGATGGTTTTGGAACAGCGACCCATCTGGTGTAACTGAATAATCCCGGGTCTGAGAAGATGAGGTCCAACCATTTTGAAAGGAGTAGGAGCTGAGGATCGAAGCTTGTAGTTCTGATAAAGGAAGAATTGCCTAACATGTTCGCGTCTAATCGATAGGTCATCGCTTCATTAATTCAATAGGTCAGACTCTGCAACTTTGAGCAAGTAATTTTAGCGCACCCTGTACATCGGTTTGCCATCGCAAGTTATTGTGTGAAAAATATACGCATTCGAAGCACCATTGTGATGTCGCAAGGAGGGCGGATGGGGGCTAAGCCACGAAAGGGAACGATCAACCGAAGACTAGCCCTTATTATCCACCAAATGTGAGATTGTTTGTACTGTAAGATCGAATTATCGCTGGAATGTGATCATGTGCTTGAGGTATCACTCTCCACATATTGGAAGGAATAGTCGTAGTGATTCGCGCGGGATGCGAGAACGCGTGTGAGGGGATGGGAACGGGGAGGGTTCTTGAGACCACTCGTTTATACTAATCAACACACTGATTGATAGTTAGGGAATTTCGTAGGGGAGCGAATGCTCTATTTCATATTGCACACATCGAAACTGCTAATTGTAAGTCTAGAGGCCCGTTATCTACAGTTCTTGAGGACTTCAATGTTTCTTTTCCATGTCTTTGTTTCGCTGTATTGGAACTTATCAACATCTTCTTCACCTGATTGCTGGGGTGCATGATGAGTGCAATTAATAAACACATAAATAAATATATAATTCGTTAAGTGTTTCTGTTTGCCGATGGTTTGTTTGAGTACGTGTTTGATTGGCGATTCCATAACACATAACTACAATTACTCTAGGTCTGGAGAGTTCGATTACGAAGAGGTATTACCTGAAGGATGGGGACATTGATAGTAGGTGATTGGGAGTTATAAAAATTGATAGGGTCTGGAGAGGAGCCTTAGCATTCAAGAACTACAGGATAAAGTGTTCCTTTCGCATCACCCTTGAAGTCGCAGTACATTGGTGTGTGATGGAGGATGTAAAGAGGTCATAGTTGTCGGTGACAGAAACCAATAATAATAGATTATAACTGACATAAAGACATAGAGGGCCGAAGGTAAAGGAAAGCCGAGGGTTCTTCAAACACTTCGTGTTAACAGTGTAACCTCAGCATCTTGAAAGACATTGTAAGGCCTGTAGCAATCACGAATAAACCAGTTGGGCTACGCACGCCAACGCGTGCAACATATGCCCACGCTTACGCCTGCTATTAAAAGTGTCATTCGGTTGCTCTTCATCTTGAAAATTATGAACCATTATAGGTTTAACTGATAGGCAACGAAAGAATTGCGCAGTGCTCACACAAATGTTCTCAAGTGATAATAACACCATAATATTATCACTGGACCTTCTTTCCTCCACGGATACATCATTGGTTGAGAATCCCAATTTGTTGGCGGTCGGATGAGCTTTGTCGTGAATGATATCAAAACATTAAGTAACTTTGATCTTCCATCGAGTTACAAACCTTGCTGGGTAACGGTCGTAGTCTATATAATAGTCGTAATCATAAATACATCGTAATTACCACAGGAGTCAAATTCGATTGGCGAGTGCTGTTATCAGTCGCTATCAGCTGTTATCAGTTCCTATCATCGGTCGTCTATGATCCCGCCATACTCCACATCACATGCCAAACTGTCAAGGCTCCACTATTAATGCCATTGTCATAGTAGCTCTACGCTTTCAATTTCAATAACCCTTATCAGTTTTATCAGCTCTTGGCCTGGCACCAACCGTTCTCGATCCCGTCACCGAGTACCTACGATCCTGTCCTTACATAACCTATTAAATTCCAAGATTCCATGATTAACAGGAAGTGCGTTACAGTTCTAATGGCCTTCAATGGTTTCTTATCTGTCCCTGTCACTTGCTGTCAACCCCTGTCACCAATCATTAGCGGTTCCATCACATCCTGCACCACCAGCCGAAGTGCCAAGGCTCCACCGCTAATACGAAGGTAGTTACGGATCCTGAGGCTTTTGCCGTTTAAGGCTCCTTATCAGTTTCTATCGACAGTTGTCACTTCCTAACACCCGCTATCGGTGTTCCCATCCTGCCCCCTATCTCTCTTTCTAATTTGAATGCCCTAGGTCCAGTGGGACAGGAGTTATGAATTTCCGGTCGGACAAACACACACACAAACACACACACAAACACACCAGCAGACACACTTAGCCGATTATATAAGTAGGATGTTAATATGAACCGATAACAAACGATAACGGTAGATAAGGGAACTCATAAAGCTCACAGAGCATCAGACACTACACATTTCGTATTCACTAGAGAAAATCATCACTTATTGTGTGATAGGGGATGTGTAATGTTACATGATCGTATACTTATGATGACGATGTTATCAACTGCTAAGGGCAGGTGAGATGGTCGTAAATGCGCAAGCCAGATGAGCCGTCCGTTTTCACTATTAACATTCTTTAAACGTTGGTGGGTAAAGTGGGATATGACTAGATGGTAGCTGGTTGGTGACAACGACTGATACATATTATAGGAACTAATAAGGAATTGAAGGAGGCAAGAGCCACTCGTTGTGACCATTCCTAACCTCAGTTACATTGTAGCCTTGCCACCTTTGTCAATTTCATGCAATGAGAATGGGTTGCAGAGAAGTTTGACAAAACAGGACAGTCGCGCAAAAGTTGATTAAAATGGAAACCAGCTGGAAGGATAAGATAGACTCAATCCATAGTAGAAGTTTACGACCACAACGCATGGTGACTTGCAACAAAACATGGGACAACAATTTCGGAATGTTGCGATAGAACTTATCCGACCACCAATTATTTATCTAGGGATCTCTACTAATCATTTGTAGTTGCGAGCATTATGAGGCCTCGTGAGGTTCACAGATCTCGGCTTCTGATAAAGGATGCGATCATCTTTCGACAACATTAGTTAGTGCCTTTATAAAGTCCCCCTTGATTACTCAAGTTTCTCAGTTGCAGTATAGTCTTCGCGCCACTAGACCCGACACAGCAAAGAGTTAAACCCTTTTCAGACAATCATTTCCAGAATTACAGGGAACAGATCGATTTTCACATAAACAACCTTAAGCCATCAAGTAATGAATAACATGTCAACTGCTATGCCCATGCTGAACACCCCTCTTTCTAACCCTGTGCCAAAATTGCAATGTACTGGTTCTTAGAATTTCATTCAAAAGGATTTCGAGATTAGAATAGTACTAATTGCTCTGAAAAAGATAGGGGGTCAGTCGAGCATTCCACATTCGTCACAATAAGGATCGATACGGCTGGTAATCCTTGTTTCAGATGTCCTAAGAGAAAATGATAGAAATTATACAGAGAAAAATAGGTGAGGTAGGTAATTGCATTAGCGTTCTTAGAAAGCCTGGTAATCGTGACGTTTTCGCAAATAAAATCCATTATAAATCAATTTGGTACTTGGTTGAAGTTGACTATTGAAGCCATCTACTAGTTAATTATTAATTGATTAATTGTTATTAGTCACTAGAATTAATTTAACTCGATGATTAATTAATATTTCAATCTATGAATTTATTGGAAAGAGTCTAGCAAGTTAGATATTCTCGAACGAGCAATTAATTAGTCTTCTTTTCAGACCACACATTCAGAGGCGGAATGCCTATGTATGGTTGAAGTTCGATTTTTACTTTTTCATAGGAATATGAACGGGAAGTAAGTGGCATTAGATTAAAATGCCCGCAGTCAACTACTTAACATACTTTGGAAAACTACAGGGCACAGTTGAGAATCAAGGAAGAGTTCGCTTGTTGCGTCACCGTCCGAGAAGTCATCGACCACTTCCGAATCGAAACCGACGGCGTTCATCGGTTAGTTGACCTGAAATCTAAATTTCTGATGAGGTCACTAATTTCTTAACAAGCAGTAGCAGTTAATGCCACCATCGTGGTTTCGGAGTAGCGGTCAGAGAGGAAAGGAGTACAATACACCCGAAGGTGTGTCACACAACATAAAAGCAGAAACTGAAAGGCGATGGTACTTTGAAAATAAGTGAAAACAAGAGAAAAGATTAGTCTAAGAAAACTAGGGATAGAGCCATAGTTGAAAGTGATGCATGGTTTTCAAGAGGAAAGGGGGTATGTACGAGAGCAAAGAGAGAGAGGAGCAAGAAGCTCGCATAGAGGATCATCTGTGGAACAATGCTGTTACCTTTCTTATATGTATGGAAAGCTCTCTTTCCCCCGAGAAATGATCCTTCATGTTGCACTGGCCCAGGGCCCAATATGTATAGAGATGCAACAGTATTAGGGCTAGCTGATAGCTGACAACAAAGCTCGACACTAACAAGTTTGATTTGGAACTACAAGCGAGTAGACAAAGAGAGACTTCATGCGTAAGGATCAACTTTTGTACAAGATCCCCAAACAACCATAACACCTGGAAATCAAGGCCTCACATCATCAAAAGCATACACCACGTAGCGGGCTCCTTGCCTCGGAGAAAGAGACGGAAAAACGGTAAACAACGGTGAAGTAATGAAATGAACAAGTTACCTGAAACAGCCTAAGAAAATAACAGCTGCCACAAAAGAAAATACCGCTAAGAGTATAAAGAAGCAATTAGGGAAATAGGGACGTTTGCTTTCATTCACTGGCGACTTTGTGTTTCAGCGGCGTGTTCACGCCACGACTTGGGTACTCAGTTGGTCGTGAGCGCAGCAGTACCTACCCACTAAACGACACCGATCTGGACAAAACACTGGCTGAACTCTGTGGCAACGATGTTGACGCCAACACAATCACCATCGTGGCTGATGTCACCCGCTAAAGTTAGCCGCAGCAGTTGTCAATTACCGATTTTTCATCCAAAGATTTGACTTTGTGCTCACATCCATACAAAAGTGCTTGGAAACATCTCAGCCCTTTAACTACCCTAACCAGTTTTTTCTAGTGTTTTTTGGAATGAACAAGATACCGAGCTCGTCCTGCATCATGAATGTACGCAATTATAAATTTTTACGAATTTGTTGTGTGACACGCATAGTAAATATGCGAAGTAGCGTACATAAGTGAGCAACTGAAGCCAGTATTGAGGATGGGGGAGTAACTTCGATGTTGCTCAAGAGTTCGGGCGAAATTACAATAAATAAGACGTGAAAAAATTCGAAATATAAAACCGCGAAAGGGTACAGGACAGCAGCGTTGAGAATAAAGGCCAAAGCGATTGCAGATACATGTCGCCTCTGTCAGTAATACCCTTGCCACGCGTTAGAATATCAGTAAGACGGTGCTGTTGAAACACAACTTTCTTAACCCAATGCGTACCGCAGTGCTTTCGCGCCCCGACAATTTCTTCACAATTGGCGAGCCAATGTGACTCGCGGCGTACAACGCGCGGCCACACAGAGCCGTTTTCTGAACGAATCGCAAGGTATGCGCTGTTCGAACTTCACTCAAACTCTGGAGTGGTTATGGACCAAAACGCGGTCACGCAGAGGCGAAGGGGCGTGCCGGCACCATGTGCAGCACGCTGTACGCAGTAGCTTAAGCGCCCTCCAACTCGGGTAATTAAACCTAACATTTATGAGGAACAACAAACAATGTGAACATTCAAAGGAACTTCAATCATTAAATGAGAAGGGCTAAACAAAGGGAGCGCAGTAGATAATTGTGAGACAACAATCGATGAGAACATTCACAAGACTTCAATCAATGAGATCATAATATGAGAAACATCAATAAGTGAGAAGGGTAAAAGGAAAAGGAGCAGAATAAAAAATTGTGAAACGACAGTCAGTAAGAAGAAAGAATCAATCAATAGGTGAGAATGGTAAGGGAAAGACTGCGAAGTACGAGGGATGCCGCGGCCACATACATATATCCGCGTTTGAGCGCGAAAGCGATATTTGGTCTACTGATGAGGGAAATCGGGCAGCAAGTACAATCGCGGTTCAACAACCGCGATAAAGGCGTTTAGGTCGACTTGCTGCACCGTTCAGTAAAAGTCTACAGAGTACTCATCTGGAGATATAGTGATTCACCTACATACACGACAACGTTCGAAAGTGGACAACCAGCTCACTTTCCGCAGGGCAGTGAGTTGGAGAGTGCGGTGTAGAGTAGCACCCTCAAGCTGAACAATGTCTCTACACAAGTCCTTCAAAGCTAGTTGACAGGTTGGCCGCTGATGCTAGGGTGAAGAATTTTACCCTGATAAGTTATCGCACGGTTTATGAAGGAGACTGGAAAAGCGGCGAGCATACCGATGAAACTACGCAAATATATTAGGTTGATGCATAATTATTGCGGATTTTTTCCAGCAAATTTTACTTAAAGATATTATAGAAATACTAAGCAAAGACATATTCAAATAATTACTCCGGATCTTACTTACCATCTACGTCAAGCACT
>UZAF01016374.1:54012-68195 GCA_900617895.1 Haemonchus placei | reverse complement strand
AGAGGTTTTGATCCTTACGGGCGATCCACGCCTTGACATCGGCCATCAAGTCATCCAAATCGACGTAACTTCTATTCTCAAGCCATTTTTTCGATGAACGGTTGACGAGATAATCCATAAAAGTTTCTGCTGGTGAATATGGCAGATTTAGAGGCGGATCCCATTTCTTGGTTGGTTCTGGCTCATTGTTCGATCGCCGAAAAGTTGCCGAGATCGCGGATTGACTGCGCCACCTTCCAATCTATTTCGAATTAGTTAAGCCTAATTTCGCGAACATGCGGATGCTTTTTCGAGTATATTCTTGTACAGGAAATCAAGTAGATCATTTCTAGAAAAATCCCGAACTTAATATTCAAATTCTATCGAGAGAAAAAAAGCCGCGAAAAAATCCGCAATAATTATGCATCAACCTAATATATTTAAGGATATCTGATGAGCCAAGCTATCTAGGTTCTTGTAGAGAGGTTGTTCCGCATGATCACTTTCAGATGAGTTTACTTTGTTTACCGATGTGCATGACAGTCTCGTTTCATGTTCCGTGCGTTCCATGATTCTTTTTATGTTTCGATCTTCTGAACTAACTAAGAGTTGTTAATTTCTTCACCTCCACATAGCCGTTGACTCATCCCTATGCTGCCAATTGGCACCTTTTCATGACTTCAAAAAATAAAACTTGGCACTTTTGAATTCATTGTTGCCGCCGTCGAGCTCGTGTTATAGGTTTCGGAGCCGGTACTTCTCTGTTAAGTGGATATCTAATGTTAACACCTGCTCATGCTGCCTCTACGTGCTGACAGCTCCGCCCCCATACAGGTAAATAGGTAGGGATTTCACGTTGTGTCCATGTAAGCTGTAACAACATCGGTAGAAAGGTGCTGTTCCAAGTGTTTGAAGGGTGTTTCGTCTTAATTCTTCTCCTTGTTCTTTGAGAACTAGTGAATTCCCTCACTACACACTCCTGCCTTCTAGAGATATCTCGTTTTTCACTTCAAAGGAAAGTTTCTTTTTGTTTATAGCTTCGTTAAAAGCAGCTCTTTAACTTTGACCAATTGGTAATGAAGGAGAAAAAGAAGAAACCCAAGCCGACTGACCAGTCAACAAGCCAAAGTTACGTTTATATTTTACTCACAAAGCATCCAACGCCAAGAAATGATGTAACAAAGATTTATTATCGTAAAGTTATTAAGCAACAAGGGCCAGTTCATGATGTATACTCGAACGTGACCTTGGTTCTCTTCCACTGCTGGTGCTGAATAGGGTGAAGTTTGATGAGTTCGTGAGACTCCTTCGTTGTCGGGTTCTCATGAATTTTGTCAAAGCTGCAGCTCTGATAGCACGTTTCATGAGCCGTATAGCTGATACGAAATGGGCGAATGACCATCAAATACATAATACTTGTTAACATAGCGAATAATGAAGTCGGAAAGAACATCATGGTCTGCAAATGAGGCCTGAAATGATTTGAGGACATTACAGAGATGCTAGGGGACAGATCGCAACAAATTTTTGCAAACAAAAAACTTAAATAGGCAGAGCTACTGGGCATTTTGTGTTTATACATAAATATCATTTCTTGATCTTGAAAATCTGTTATCAGATAGTGGATGTAGACCAGTGCTATGTGCCATGGATCGACTATGGAATGGAAATTCGCCCAGGCAAAGGAGGCAACGCATCTCGTGGGGTTGCGCTACTTCTTTCGAAAACTTTAAATCTAGAAGTCGATGCATACCAGGGATTTTGATCAGTGAGCAAAGTCTGGGTACAAAAACGGGGAGTTCGCCGATGATACGGGAGGCGATCATCGCTCTATGAACAGACTTACTTACGTCTCACTCATCCACGACAAGTCTAAAATGACTGTAATAACTAAACATGACGGGCAAGCCGAGTTGAACGAATAATATGACGCAGTACATAACGAGAGCAATAACCACGTTGATCTGAAGACGATATGTTTTTGCCGAGAATTCGTGCCGTCTCTTCCGAATACATAAGACAACCCTGGAGATTGATCATATACTGTAGTAGAATTGCAACAGGTAGAATTAGATAAAAGCAGTTGATAAGGTTTTTCTCTCTACGAATCCTAAACAGGACAGTAGAAAGATTTGATCCAAGCTCCGTATCGTTCAGTCCTGTGATGGCGGAGGGTGATATCGCTCGAGCAGGGCGAGCAGAACCGATAGACGAAGTCATCGTAGATATGGTACACCAGGAACGGTTCGCAACTATCAAAAATCATGTAAATAATTGGTCAGTGTTGCACGCTAGGGTGTAGGCCAAATTTTTATCCAAAAAGCCCTACCATTCTGAATGGAAATGGAGTGCTTGTCGCGTCTATTTAGGTATGAAGCTATCAAAAATCAAGTAAGCAGATGAACAGTGTTACTCACCTGATGATCATCGCATTACCAATGACTGCTGCAAAGCAGTAGATGAGTAGCAACAAAATTAGGCAGAAGTCAACGCCAAACGACCGTAGATAAACCACCAAAGCGGCAAAAAGACGGCATTTCTTGAGTCTCCAGGCAGTATTGACGGTATGGAATCCGTATCAGTCAGAATTAGATACGATAATACGTTACTGAACCCTATTATGACTACTTCTGGAACAACAAAGGCGGACCATTTCAGGTTTACGTAGTAGGTGGATCTCAAAAACCGAAAATGGCATACAGATATATAATTAAGAGATACAGCATAAGCAATACTAAGACAACTGAGAGCCCCTAGCCAACAAATCATGCCGCCATAAAGTAAGGTAACTTCTTGGCTGAATCTTATTGGGCCAAGGTTTGGAATTACAGGATACGGAAGGAGAATGTAAGCTACGAACGGAAACAGACGACATTGCATAAGAGGGCAGGAAATATAACGTCACAGTACATATGAACACGAAAAGCTTCCAATAATTCAATAGAACTTGTCATCATTACATATAAAACAAATGCTATTACTACATCCGTAACGATACCCTAAACTGATAGTGTGTTCTGTTGGACCCGAAAATAACGCAGGTTTTTCTGGTAGACATCGTAGATATCGAAGAAATGGGAAGAGTCCATTTTATTTGGTGGCAGACGACTGTGAAAACGTATTTTTGCTTATACTCAATCTGAAAACGTGACTATTTTTTGTTAATCTGATTATAAATTTCAAGGAAGGGAAATTGGTCGATTGCATTGATTGCTATCGATTTGATTTAGATGTATAGAAAAACTACCTCATAGTGGTCTTTTGAGCAGCTGCTATACGAGAAACAGATCTGAAACTGAATAGTTTACCTCATCACTGGCGTGGCAGGTGAATTTCCATGAATAACCGCGACAATTATGTACGACATGCAATTCATATTTCAAGGTCTAGTGATACAGTAACCTTTATTCCTAATGATACAGTAGCCCGGGCTAAGAGAAGTTTTCCAATATTTGTAGCAACCACCTGTTATGCCGGTGACCATTGCGCTGTTGGAGGCAGTGTAATCTAGTAAACTTGATGTCACGAATGGAATCAATTAAACAGCTTATATTATATAAAGGGTTCATGCATTGTAGTGGAGCCAGTCTCTCCCCTTCACAATTCAATTCCTTAATTCTTCATCCCTTCCGCCGAGCACCTCTGTTGCTAGGTGTTTGGTATACTCTTTTTCATTGGATCTTCTTTTTCCAACTCTCTATTCGAATATTTTTGCTTCCCATGGCTACCGCAAGAGCAAGAAAAACATATCATGCCAAAAATTAAAAGTGAAAGAACTTGTATTCTGACAAATTCATGAATATGGAGTCATGGGGTCAAGAATCTTATGTATTCCCTTGCAAACTCACTTCAGAGGTGGAATCGTTTCATAGATACGGTTTATCAGTCGTAAGGCAGTCATACGGAAGGGTCGAATTACTGTTATATACATAATGCATGTAGATATACTGAATAAAGAAATAGGCAAGAATAACAAAGTTTCCATATAAGGCCTGGAAAAGGTTACATGGAATTCAAAGCAGGAAAGTTATTTCTGAAGAACCGATTCGTTTAGATACGCAGTTTTCAAGACGAAATTCATCCTTATTCTCTGAAGGTTGGAAGTCGTCGAATTATAAGGGAAAACTGTAAAGATTCGATCTTTACTGAGAAGAAAACTAAGCATTCTTCGAGGTGTACATAATGCCTCCTGAAATTTTCTTTGCTATACTATACTCTCACTGGTTATTTCAAAAATCTTCTATTGCTAATCATACACAAAAATGTTGCTCTTACATAGTATTCATCCACGTTAAATTGAACAGTGCTGTAATGACAAGCAAAATAACCGGTAATAGGAGCTGTAGATATTGTATAGTCCAATAGGCCACGAGAGCAACAGCCACGTTCAAATGAAGACGATACGTTGTTTTTGAAAATTCATTCTTCTTTGCTCGGATTCGTTGAATGACCCTACACAAACAAATGTCAAGATGTTGTCGTTTTCAATCAAGCTCCTCAGTATACGCCGTAAATTCGAATTTTGCGCAAAATTGTTGAGTCTAGTATTGTTGTTAACTGGTTCGGAAGGCCTGGTGACACAAAGTGACATGGCGGGTAGCCAGTGGTATTAAAAATCCTCACTTAATTTACCTGTACAGCATTGTAAAAGCAGCTGCTACCACTCCAATGTACAGAACGACCGATCCGTAGAGAAGGGTGTCAAGACCGAATATGTCCAGGTGAAGCACCAGTGCAGCGAATTTCTCCACAAAAAAGTAATTTCTTGAGTCAGCTGCCACCATAGAGAGTGTTGAAGTTGTATCATTCAACATTGAATATGACAGGAGAATTCCAAGAGCGATAAGGAAAACTGTTGGGAGAATAAGTGACAGCCATTTGGTAACAGTGAATGCTGTAGTTTTCAGGAATGAATCATGACATACAGTTATATAGTTAAGGACTATTGAATATGCAATACTGAGACAGGCAGAACTTCCAAAACCTAACATGAAAAGGCAATGAAGTAAAGTGGATACAGGACCAAATCGAATTGGTCCAAGATTTAGAGCTACTGGATACGGTAGCAGAAAATACGGTACAAATAGAAAACAGATGACACTGGTTAGCAAAGCAGGAAACAGCACATTGCAGTACATAAGTACTCGAACAAGTTGTAATAAATTGGCAGCACTCTTATTCATTACAAACAAAGTGAATGACACTACGATAGTCGTGGTTATGCCATAGACCAGCATTGTAGCTCGCTGAAGAACGAGGAATCGCTCATGTCTTTCGAACGTCTCATATAGTCCGATAAATTGAGAGTAATTCATTTATATTCGAAAAATGTCGTCGACCACTTCTGAAAATGGATGACTAAAAGATTTCTCATGATTATATTAGGAAATACAACATTCTGGATATGACAGCTCAAAAAATCTGGGACGCTCAGGAGCTTATGAAAGAAGTCATATAAACTCGGGCTGAAATTCTAAAAAAACAAGTATAATAGATTCTTTAAAATCAGTTCTGGAAAGGCTGATTTGTGAAAAGCGCATTTACATCTTCTCTCAAGAAGTTACAAAACTGAATGTTCTTCTTTTTGGGTCGGGGTAGAACAAGAGCCAAAGGTTTGGCATGAAAAAAGTGAAGCCTCCGATCTTTGAGCTATATTGAAACTTTTTGTTAAAAAATAGGTTCAAAAAGTCACCTAAATTATTGCGTCGATCTCGACTGTTCGTAGATGGTCTCTATGGTTCCCTGTGAGATCGAATCTCATCAGCAAACTCCGGAGCAGGTGAAATCTATTCTCTCACTCTACCTGATTAACTACGTAATCATTGCTTTTCGAACTGCAGTATTTCTTTCATTTAGGAAGTCAGTAGGCAGATTACCATATTTTAGAAAGTTCAGCGACCAATGTTAAACTCCTCTGAATGTTCCATTTTTTCCACTTAGTTCTGAACAGGGAGCGTTATCTTTGATGAAAGCGGTCGTGGGTGATAGGAACAGATAACAAATTATAAGAACTGGCATGGAACCTCAGAGAGCAGGAGCTGTCTACCGTCAAGAACCTGGCGCATTCTTTATTAATGATGTAGCTTTCGCTCTTAGTGCGGGTAGGTGCAGACAGAGATAGAGACCGATTGTAGGCATCACAAAGATACACCAGAAAAGATGAGAATTCGGTCCATTTCCTGCTACTAGATTACGGCCGCGAACCAGCAAGGTTTGTGATTCAACGAAGGGTCACGTTTTCTCATTGCTTCAATATCATTTGCAACAAAACTTATCCGGCCGCCAACAATCTGGGAACTCTAACTAATGGTACTTTCACAGAGACGGCAAGACTCATTGATAACATTATTCGTTTATGGCGTCTCGTTTATCATCCGACAGCACTTGTGAGTACCACTCACGGTTTTGGTTTTGTAGTAGTCGAAACTCTTATGGTGATTATCTTCACATGAAGAGCGACAGATCGAAACTTCACTCATAGGCGTCGGGATCGCGTTGGCTGCAAGACCCAACTGGTTGGAAACAACCTACATCAATGCGTAGATACACATGACCACTTCATAAAGCAGAATTGTATACGTATTGTTATCATGGATTATCCTCCATTACCAGTCCATGTGACCGAAATATTCATTCGAATCGCTGTAATCTCGATACCACTGAAGCAAGGTGATCAATTCAGCTTCGAGTACTCCATAGGAGTGATAGTTACCGATGACCCACTAGGTTCTAATCAGCTACGATAGTTGAGATGTTACGGCACAATGTTTGCTCTGCCGGTTCTATAATTTAGAGTAAATTCTTCTATTGCTGCACTTCGTAGCAATTCTCAATTCCGTTTTTGTGTTCTCTAAATTTCCAAATTTTCGTCAGCGTCACATAACAACCCACTTCTACTTGTATTCTGTTGGGTGAGCTCGCATTAGGCAGCAAGTCACGAGGTAAAGGCATGACAGGGAGCCAAGGGGCCGATCTACTGATCGGCAAAAATCTGAGGTGAGGGAGAGTATCCAAGGCATCGGCGCAGTTTACGATAGTCCGTCATTAAGGTACTTTGCATTGTACTACACAAACTTCCGATTCTTCCACTCCCCACCAATCCCTACCCTCATGGAAGGATCCTTCACTGTCTCGTGGTGTTTGCCATGTTCGTTGCCCATCCTTTCCTAGTTTCTCCTTGGTTCCTGAGCACTTTTTTGCTTTTTGTTATTAGCACATACTTGGCCGTGGAACGCAATACCTGTGTACGGTCATTAAAAGACTCCAAATGACATGGCACCATGCGATCCTGCGTTCAACTATGGTGGTGTTCCTTGTATCTTATAGTGTGTTCTGGGATGGACAAGTTCAGATGTCCTACGCGTATTTATCGCATTATTTCCGTTTATTGTTTTTTTCTACTTTTACTATCGTGTGCTTCACAATGAGCAAATGAAGAAGGTAAGTGATGGAAAGAGAATTCACTCGCACCGTTTTTGTAGCAGTCTCCTGAAAGTGCCTAACGCCCCGTGTGGGGTTCATGGAAGGTGGAGGAATCTCGAATAGGCGTTCTTGGCTAGAACTTGTTCGAATAAATGTTGTGACGCATAGTTGGGCGATAGGCGTCACAACGCTGCTTTATATTGGCATGAATGCGGATATAAATGAGAGACCAATTCGATTCATCACGAATAGGTTAGACCTTTTTATTTCTCTTTTGTTAAACATTGCACTTATTGGTCGTAACTATTCAAGGTTGAGATTTTGAGTTAGCATCAGTCTTCTCGGCATCATTTCTGTGATCGATCACTGATTTGTGGCATTCCTGTAAAAGAAGCTTGCGTAGGAAATAATCTGTGCTCTCACTTGGAACCACAACAGAGGTAAATCGAAGAAGTGCTAGTATGATCTTTGCGCATCTGCCAATTTCTATCTGAGAATCAAGTCAAAAATCGTGATCAAAGGAGTAGTTCACCATAAAAATGGCTTCTGAAATTTCCGCAGGATGAACCTGACTCTCAAGGATAGCACTAATAAGGACGTTCAGGTCGAAGAACGACCTAGATAGGGCGTAATAGAGGCACCAGAACCGTCATGACCGATGCAGACAATAAAAGGCGGACGAAGAGTTTGCACGGCGTTCTAGAAGCTTTAGAGTTTGCATGATCCGCACCGGGACCTACACGTTCCAAGCAGGAAGCTCACTTAGTCGGCTATAAGCAGTGGCACACATATTTTTGTCGGTTCGTCCAAATACCCCTTCCATGCAACTTTTTTGGTCACAACCTCGTCCAGCCTCTGTTTTTTTCCAGCCCTTATATTTCAGCTCTTATATTTCTCCAAATGCGCAGAGTGTTTCCGTCGCCACTTTTGAACTAATTCGGGTTATTATCTCCATTGTTCCTCTTGAGCTGGACACCCCAAAACTATCGAGAACGTGCCTTCAACTCGAAAACACATACAAACATACCACGATGATAGCATCTTTGGCTTCCTTATGTATAATGAAACGGCTTCGCGCAGGAGCATTTTCTCTGAAATATAGCAGCACTCACTATAGGAGAGGTATACCTCATAACGTTGACAATGATTTTCTTGCTCCTCAAATACGACTTCCATTGAGGGCCTCATTATAACAGGCATTTAATCATAACATTTACACCATATGCAGATATTATGAACGAGATCCGATTACAAGAAATGGATATGGAAGAAGCCAAGAAATATCTTCGACCCACACTTTGTCCTTTGAACTTCGTGCTTTCCTCCTTGAAGAAGTAGAACGGCCTATAAACTCAGCAGGGTTACTACAGATCCGGGGCCAAATCTTCGTCTGATATGTAAATCAGAATTCTATTATGTGAATTAATGGGAAATGCATGTTACCAAATGTCTGAAGAGACCAGAAATGAAGAAAGTTCACTTTTTGGATCTTCAGGTAGCGAGCAAAAGTAAGCATAATTGTAAGAGGCTGTCTCCACTGCTGATTGGGAGGGTAATGATTTTCTCACACGTATGGCGTTAGAAACAGTTGTTGAACCCGGTGTGCTTGCCCATTTCTTGGTCGTCCTGTTTCACTAATTGGTAATAAACAAAAAGGTTAGCTATTATTTAAATACTCTTGTGCCGTGCGAGGTTGTTAGGTGGAACGGTTTATTAATTCAATGGCCTAACGCTTCGACGCTATCGTCTTCTTCAGAGGCCTAAAGCAATTCGAGATGATTTGCACGGTATCCAAAAAGCGTATCTCCCCTTTGGCGAATGAGACAACAAATTCAAACCCACAATTCGAATCTTAACTCACCAGGGTTCCACCGCTCAAGCGGATGTAAATCCGCTGTCGCCACAGGCGACTGTCAGTAGCGAATGAGACTTCTTGTGTTGTCTCCCTTATACTTGTGATAAGGAAGATCATGTCGTAATGCTACTGAGTCATAAGCCGCAGTGCGGTATATACGGCAAAAGATCGCTGGTTATAGATGGGCACTCATCTCTACCGTTCATTTTAGGATTTCTTTGAAAGATCCAGAACGCCTCTAATGCTTTCCTCGCTGAAATCTCCGTCTCCTGCGCTAATATCGTGCACTTTACTTCAAAGTTGTTGCCGTTGTGCTCCTCCATTTTATGCCTACCAAGCGCCGTCATCAGGCTGCCACGCCTCATACTAGCTAGGTGCTCTTTNGATGGGCACTCATCTCTACCGTTCATTTTAGGATTTCTTTGAAAGATCCAGAACGCCTCTAATGCTTTCCTCGCTGAAATCTCCGTCTCCTGCGCTAATATCGTGCACTTTACTTCAAAGTTGTTGACGTTGTGCCCCTCCATTTTATGCCTAACAAGCGCCGTCGTCAGGCTGCCACGCCTCATACTAGCTAGGTGCTCTTTTATCCGTATAGCTAGTTGTCTTCCCGTTTCTCCGATGTATGTTGACCCACATGTCCGGCATTCTATTTGGTAAATCACGCCTGTCAGTGCGCAATCACCCGTTTTTCCGTAAGGACATATGCTGCAGTCTTTCGTTATGCATTGCTTGTCGTAGAGCCTGTTCCGAACTAATAGCTGCTTGATGTTGTTAGTAGGAATATTTACTAATTGTACAACATCTTGCAACCCAGCTCTGAGAATGCTCCGCTGTATAGCATTGCTAACTAAAAAAGGTTAGCATTTCTGAGCTTCAAGTCCGAGAGATGCCCAAATGTTTGAGGTTCTCACTCCGTACCAAAGCGATCTCCAATTTGGACGCTTTTTGATACCCTTAAGCGGTGTCCGAACGTATTTTGATAGAGCTAGAGGTTGAGGCTCATCTTGTGAACGTCGAGCTTGTCTTACGCGCGTGCAAAAATACTGTTCCCTGAATCAGCTCTAGCCTCTGAAGCTTTTTTCGACACCATCCATGCATGAGAACTTGGGATTGGTTGAACTTAATTCTGACCAAGCAAGCCATCGGGAAAAGCAGCACTAGCGCGCCAAGAAATTGGGATCCCGCTTCCAAGTAGGACGAACTCTGAGAAGATTCTGAAATGTTTCTTGCAGTGACTTCAAATCCTCGAACCAGATACAAAAAAGTTTCGATTCTTTTTTTCTATCGAAAACTTGGTCCAGTGCCTCAGAAACCTTTTTTCTCATGACAACAAAGTGCGAGTGTGGCACAGCGGGGTCGGCTGAGATCGACCTCTCCTACAAAGGAAGGGTGCAGATGATGTTAACTTGAAATAGTCACTAACTGCTAGGTACAGTCTGACTATTCAAGGTCTCATATCAAAGCAGTTTACCCAGCTTGTACTCCGGGAGATGCTTTTGTTACGCATCCGTTGCCTGTGAGTGGAGTACAAAAAAAATACAATACAATAGTGCCGTGAAAACATTGACCGTCAGCTGACCCGGCTATTTTTTCGGTCATGTTGGGAAAAATAGCCGCAGTGAGTTGGTGAAAAAGGCTTTAGCGGTCTATGACTCACAGCGCTTCAACCTTTTTTTCACCAACTCGTACGATCCAATCACCCGATCTCAAAAAAGCTCAGTACATTATAAAAGGGACACACTTTTATCGACTGGCTGACGTCGCACAAACACAGCTGGGAACGTTTCGATGGTGATTTCATCTGAAATAGCTTGTAGGAATACACTATTATTCAGACGCATGGATATATCTTCCAAATTTTATTGTCCTCAACTTTTCGTCGAATGTACAGAAGGTAGGAAGAAACCGATTCTACAGTAATCAAAAGCTCCAGCGGGACCAGAAATCGTTAAATTGGAAATTGGTTATGATGCCGTTTCAAGATACACCTGTTTCCTCTAAGGTGCCAAATGAGATTTATCTATTTTACGAAAAAGTGCTCCCTAGTCCCTAGTTTTTTCCTGAAGGGATGGAGCTGTGCAGAATGCTCAGTTCGGGCACGTGTTGGATTAAGGTAACTATCGCAAGTGCTACCTGCAGTGCGTTTCAGCAGGCTTCAAAAGGACAATGATGGGGGGACTGTGGCGGGGCGTGGGTAGGGTGCCGTTGGGGCTACACACCCCATAAGTGGCAAGGAACGAACGGACACCACATGGCCTTGCATCGCCAGGGACTCTGACCTACTGCGATTGTGAAAGATCGTATTGCATCGTACGACTTGTCGCCGCCGCTGGAGCTTACCATCGTCTTTCGCAATGCTGATCGCGCTGTTGAACTCCAGTTTTAGTCGTAGCTTCGGCTTTCCAAGGGGAGGCTGGGATCCGCTCAGAGGAACGCAGCGCTGGACGTGTATGATATTTCCAATGTAGTGCAGAGGATGTACAACTTTCAGGCAGCGGCGTGAGAATCAGGGGCTGCAAAAGCGTAAGAGGCCCGCGTGGCAAGTAGTGGATGCTACCTACCGAAGCAACGCTAATGATGGCATGTTGGCCAAATCTGGTGAACTCCGTAAACCCTTATCCTTGAAAACTGGTTTTTTCTAGGAGCTGTCAACATGAACGCATGTTTTTACCCATTGGTGATCGCGCCTTTTATACTGTCCTAACTTTTAATTTCTCTTATAACTGTAGTTAGAAATGAATGTTCTTGGACCACAATGCCTCAAGATTCTCTAGAAGGCTGTGAGCTCGGCTGATACTTGAAACCATGAAAAAATCATAAGAACACTTAATAAGTAATATAAATTCTACAGGAGCACGATATGGTGTGGCCAGCCGGCGGGCCACGCTGTCGTCAACGGGTTGAATAACGTAGTTCACTCTATTCTATCTTTTTTTTGAAGGCTTCTTCATAATGATATCCATGCTGTGCAATAGCATCAAAATTTGGGT
Organism: Haemonchus placei; assembly: GCA_900617895.1. Lineage (NCBI taxonomy): Eukaryota > Metazoa > Nematoda > Chromadorea > Rhabditida > Trichostrongylidae > Haemonchus > Haemonchus placei. Next base: position 55,946 of record UZAF01016374.1, on the reverse strand, counting down.
AAGGAAGAAATTCCCAGTGTAACTAGCAATATACTTTAAGTTTATCACATTCATCAAATCTACATTTTTGCTTGGAGACTAACCTGTGTCGTCGACTCCATCTTCATTATTTCTATAATCAAAGTAGCTTCTTACAACATCTTAAACAGATTGGTATGGAAACAATTCTGCTGAGGTGAATGGAAAGAAATGACACCGAAATAACTCATAAACAACCTTTTCCAGAGCTTTCTCGCTTTTCCGTTGCTGGGTTAGGGTCATTTTTATCTGAAAAAAAAATTCCATAAAAATTCGAAAAAAATCGTTGGTTTTGTCCAGTGAATTTAAGGTTGAGAACGGGTCACGCCTGAATGGTACTCCTACTCAGCGATTCATTCTATGTTGAGGCTACACCCAGAATCTGGTAATGTTAAAAAACAGCGTAAATACAGCGTAAATATTCCAACAACGTCCAACTACTCTCGATGAAGCACGCAAAGGATCATTATCACTTTTTTCTGAGGTGGTGTAGTGGCCTATGGCGGCTATCGTACACGCCTGGTCATGGGTTTGAATTCCGGTTCGACATCCCCTAGGCAAACCCTTCCTTTCATTCCTTCGGGGTTTGTTAATTGGAACCACATTCGTCTGAGAGAATCGAAACAGTGGCTTTTACCCCAAGTCATGGTATAGACAACATCCACATTCCATACGATATTACGATTCTGTATGGAAGACAAATGCCAGGGCGCATCCTTAATGTGGAATTGATCAACTGAAGACTTTATCCTTTATCTTGCCATTGCTGGACTTAAGCTCAATTCACTTCCTATGCCGTTCCACTTTGTAAAATAAGCCCTTCGAAACCACAAGATATGGGAAAATCCTTCACATTTCTGGGTTCCGTTGCATAAGAAAACAGACTAAGCTCGATTTTTGTCAGTGTGGAAAACAAGTATATGTGCATTTAATGAAATAGTGGTAACATGTTTGGAGGATTAGGGCCAGAGACAACATTCCCCCTCTACAACAAAAAATCCACCCCAAGTGATGATCCCAAATGACCGTGAAATTCGCTGAAAACAAGACATCTAAATGAAGTTTTCAATAGCGCTCCCGCTGAGGAAATTGTACGGGATATCCTCTATTAAATGGGGTAATGCAACAGACATCTAAATGAAGTTTTCAATAGCGCTCCCGCTGAGGAAATTGTACGGGATATCCTCTATTAAATGAGACGTCCAAATGAAGTTTTCAATAGCGCTCCCGCTGAGGAAATTGTACGGGATATCCTCTATTAAATGGGGTAATGCAACCTTCTGAAAAGCTTCGTAAACTTTATGTCGATCACTTTGCTGAGGTTCTTCCCAGTTCTAACAGTTTTTTGGAACGGGAGTGCGGTGGGAAGAGGCTGCTCAATGATGCTCACAGGAAAGGTTTACAGAGCAGTGGTGAGATTCACGATGCTCAACGGTAGCAAACTTAGTCAGTAGGCATGAATCTGAAGGGAAACATCACTCCGTGGAGAGGAGGATGTTAAGATGGGCTTAAAACTAAACGTGGTTCAACCACGTCAATTGCAGTAACAGTCGCCTCCTATTCAGATGAAGATGCGAGTGTAGCGATTGCTATAGTATGGGGACGGCCGCGAAGGAAGGAGATCAATTGGCTGGAGAAGCAATAATCTCGAAGTCCAAGGCAAGGGAAGCGACCACGAAGAGGTGCATAGAAAAAATGGAAGGGCGTGATTAAGATAGTCTTCTTCAGAGCGAAGGTAAGGCGAAGAAGATGCTACAGATTGGAGAAAGTGGCGAGAGCAAACAAGAGAAGCGGACCCTGTGACTGAAAGGGATCACCCTAGGAAGAGAAAAAGAAGGCAAAACAGGAAAGAAAAAGAAGTCAACGAAACTGACTTATGGCTCTTAGTATTGGTGGCTCCTTCACCTTCTTTCGTG
>UZAF01016374.1:0-38941 GCA_900617895.1 Haemonchus placei | reverse complement strand
CATACATACATACATACATACATACATACATACATACATACATACATACATACATACATATCTAGAGACATACCCGTATATATACGCACATACAACACATACTCACATACACAAGCACATCTACGCATACAGACATTCACAATCACACATACATTACACACACATACGTACAAACACACACCTATACGCGATCACACTCAACGTGCAATACGCAATAGAGGGATGCGTGTGTGAGCACTCTGAGTGGATGTTTTTTTGGGTGGCTCAGCGTAAAACGTCTGAACAATCTCGAACTCAATCTTATACTTTCGAGAACGAAAAATCCAAAACACTCGGGAGTGGGCCATTGTGTCACTGAGCAATAGATAATAATAGACTAATTGTGAGTAACTGTCCGCTTTTACCTCGAATCAGATGATGTGCCAAGTGCGACACCGCTTCGACCGCGTCTCGGCTTACGATGTCGATGAGCTTTTGCATCCAATGCCGAAGGTGGGGTGTGCGCGAGCCCTTTTTCTTCTGCTAGCTGATGTTGTGTTGAGAAACCCCGAGATTTCGTGAGCCATGTGCGACTATGTACTCCTCTAGCACTCAGCATAATATCGGATTCGGCTGTGGTGGGAAGGATTTCTGGTTCAGTAGGGGGTGGTACATCATCATAACCGAACACTTCGCGGGAGAGATTCTCTTGATATGGGGAGCCTCTGGCGGTACTCATTTCACTATCACTTTTAGCCGTAGCCATTTGCTCCTTAGGGGCGGCTGAACTCCGCTCAGGAGTTTGTGATCTTGCATCTGCCACGTGTCCGGTGCCTAGGATCCATTCAGAATTCTTTGCTGTCGTCAATTTGCCTGATTGAGGTTCGTTGGGGTTGGTTTGCTCTGTACCTGCTAAGGTACGATCACTGTTTACGCTACTATTTTGTTTTGTTATCTGGGCTTCTTGTTGTTTTGACGTCCCGCCGATGATCCATTCTGATTGATGGGACGACCTGCTTGAGAGAAGTTCATTATGATCGACCGGTCTTCCGTCAGACTTCCCTGATGTCGCTAATCCCTGTTTGTTCGACGTTCCGCCGATGATCCACTCGTCGTTATGACTTGATTTGCTTGAGACTAGCTGATGAATGTCTAGCTCTTTTCCACTCGTTGAACGAGGGGTAGTACGTGTCCTGGGCTCACTGTCATTCTGAACCTGCAAACTTCCATTCATTCATTTTCTGGATTGTACACTTGAACCGTTTCCCAATAGATTAATCATTGTGCTAGTAATGCGATCCAGCGAGGGGCTGGAATGAATATCACTCACTACGTACCAATGCCTAACTTGTGCTAAGTCTATCAGTGTAATGAAATGACTCTTACCTTTGGGCCTTGCACTTGTGCTGGCGCTTTGTCATGATGAGGGCCTTTTTCAGTATTATGAGGTGGACCGTTATTTTTCGTGGTATCCCCCTTTTTTCTTCTTCTTGACGTGCGCCTGGAACATTTTCGCCCATGAAGAGTAACTCATTTTTGAATCTCGCAACCATCAACTTACCTCGTTGCCCTCTTCAGTTGTTCTGCCAGGGCTTTCATTTTCCCTTTTTGGTTACCAACTTCGTTAATCTACAAAATTTAAGGTCACAGAGTTTCAAAATGGCAAAATATAGAGTTCTTAAACGTTAAACTCACATCAGCAAAGTCACAGATGGCCAATTTAGTCGCTGATTGACAGTCGGCCATCAGAGAATGGCCCTTACTCGAAAATAAACCGTACTCCTATGAGGAGTGCCCTATGAGGAGTGCTAACGTTCGAAAGCAATAAATATTTTTGGATTATCTCATGTTTTCTTATCAGGCATCCCCGCTCAGTTCTGGTACTGAGGGCTGTGAGAAGGGTATATCATAGAGCGTAAGATAAGAAATTTTTTTGGGACATACATTGTCATCTCCTCTTTTAATCGTCCTGGTATCACATCGTACGTAATGGCTACGGTTCGTTTTACTTGTAACATTTCCGTGCTTTTTTGCGGTTTTTTCATGTTTTATCGATTTTTCCAAGTAAAATTCGGACAACGACTTTTTGGAATCCCATGGGAGCGCAGAAGATAATTCCATAAGCAGCGCTGCAGTCCGTCTTGAGGCCCTACCCTGCACAGGAGGTAAAATCATAGTCTCTGGAGTCTAAGAGATAAGGTAAATAAGGGACCTGTTGTCAACTTACGATACCAGCGTTTTGTCTACAGCTCACGCTTGCAATTAAACTGAGGTCGGGAATGCCAGCTGTTAAGAATTAGGTTCGCACATTTTCGGCTTCTTTGCTCCGACGAAGGCGACGAGTCTGTATCCTTAGCAGAATGTAGTTGCAACAACGGCTGAGGTCGCACAATAACACCTCAGAGTTGGGCATATCATGCCAGGATGGACTTATAGCTGTTCCGCTAAGGTGCTACGGGCTTACAATCTAGCAGACTGTCACTATCACCTGATCAGTTTGACGGAGCTGATTCGCTATATATCGAGTAACTTATTTGTTGCACATCATATACACTAAAATTCATAACCATATGTACTGTAAGAAATTTTCGTAGCCACCTTTGGCCTACCGCTAAATTTCGTCCAGGGTAAGTAATGAATTCTGCTTCACCTGAATACCTGAGTAGCCCCGATCCTGCAAACTATACAAGTAAATTGTGACATTTCCAAAATTCATGTCACACAAAGTTCTGTAAATCAGTGACGTCTGAGGCTTATTGTCTGCGTTAGAGCAGTAATGGCTACAACACATTCATCACCGCCAGATCTGCTTCTACAAAAACATATGAGTTAATAGTCTCACAAGGTTGGCGATTCATGGACAAAATGTCAGTCATGGACGTGACTCAAACCCGTACTTGTGCTCAAATACGGGTTAGAGTTCCGTACGAGACTGAAGTTTTGTCCATAAATCGCCAACCTTGTGGGACTTTTGGAACGCGTACTGCGGCGAAATAACAGCAGACAACAAAACATCAAANTTAGAGCAGTAATGGCTACAACACATTCATCACCGCCAGATCTGCTTCTACAAATATGAGTTAAGAGTCTCACAAGGTTGGCGATTCATGGACAAAGTGTCAGTCATGGACGTGACTCAAACCCGTACTTGTGCTCAAATACGGGTTAGAGTTCCGTTAGAGACTGAAGTTTTGTCCATAAAACGCCAACCTTGTGAGACTTTTGGAACGCGTACTGCGGCGAAGTAACAGCAGTTAACAAAACATCAAATCAAAACAATGAATTGAAAGTAGCTCAGTCGTTCTTGTTTTACACTTTGTTTTGAGTTCATGTACCTGAATGAGTCATAGTGGTGATCTGAGCTCATCGGCCACGATGACTCAGATCCAACCTGATCATGTGGCAATTGTCCGACGGCGATAGCAGATCACCCTGCGTCTCTTGGCCATCAATCGTTGTCGAAAGCTTTCAACAGAGATTTTTCGTCGTCTTGGACTTTATCCAAACGACTCTCGCTTAACAGTTGTCAGTATCAATATAAAAGAGAAGCACCACAACATCAGTTTCTACTCCACTAAGCATCATCACGCCAAGGCCACATGCATTTCCTATTACTGGCTCTGTTAGTCTCAAGTGCATTTGGTAAGCTTTGGAACCATATTCCCCTTTTTCTTCAATTTCTTAGTTCAAATGAAAGTGAGGTTTTTATTGTAAAATAGTAGCTGGAGTTGCGAGTAATAAAAAAAAAGTCCGCACTATCTAAGCTCACGTGTTATTTTCGTACTTTGATATTATATCTTGAGATGATGGTTTCGTAATTTACAATAAAAAGTGAAGAATTAGTACCTAACGAATTCTTGAAGAGTAGTTGATGTTCAAATGCTTATCCGGCCAACGCTGTAGTTGCGTCTTCAAGTTGAACTGCAGATAGCTGGAAATTCCATGGTAATTCGGTAAAAGACTGAATTGAAATTGAATCTACTCCCTTTCCATGTATGGAAAAACCTTTTTCCGGATCTTGCCTCTCGCTGGATATCGTTACAGACCCGCTGATAGTTCTAGCTTATTCCAAAGGATACAAATATTATAACAATGGTCATGCTCAGCAGTCTTTGAAGCATGCAATATGTAACCTTAGAGATTAAAAACCACGAAATTTTATTAAAAGTAGTCTTCGAGGAAAGTTCAAGCCGCTTTACACGAATGGCGTCTGTTTTGCGTTGGACGTTATTTTATTCATTGAGCTGGCCACAAGCTTACACCTATTGTCAGCAGTTGAATAACGCTCCAAGCCAGTTTTTCATAATATTCAAAAAAAAAAACAGAAGAATCGTAAGCGCTGCAAGGGAAGTGTAGCCTACGTTGTTGATAATGGAGAACGTGCTTATTCAGAGCAAGATGCTCTCAGAGTATTTTTCCTTTCAATTCATCGTTTTCAATATGTTCTAGTGGAGATTCTAGTCATCCACTTACTTACGTTTCAACTACAGTTTTCAAGTTGCGAGAAATTTTGAAATTGTGACTCGGAATTTTCCATGATAAGTTCAGTCGTGAGACGAATAACTTTGCTGCTTCTCGCACTTTTGCTCACCTCGGTGATGTTTTTCGAAATGCAAAACACAAAGCCTTGAAAAACATAGAAACGTTGAGGGGTAGGTTCGATTGCGATATACGATTGTAACGTCCGTGCGAGTTGTAAAGTATTAATAAATGAGCCAGTTCCTTGGTGACCTTGTCAACTCTCAATCAACAGAATTCAATAGAATTTCCACATGAAAGATGATTAGTTCAAAAAAGGTTGTCTTAAAGGTGATTTCGGTGAAGCGTTTTTCGAAAAGCGCTCACCCGATCTCTTCATAGCGACCGGTTATTCTCATAGCGTTTGCTATGACTTATCGAATTCTAGGCGCTATTTCATATCTACTGATTTATCTTATCATTTTTGCAGGATATGTGTTTGATTGTTTGGATAAATGCGAGTGTGACACCGATGACGAAGTCGTCCACTGTCATAACGGAGAACGTACTCAGCTAGCTCTGCCAGCAGGTGAATCCGCTTGGTATCTTTTATTGATTTTCGTGTCTGTGGAATTGTAAACATACATCCAACCAGAATCGATAACATTTGCAAAAACACCTTGAAAATTAAGATTTGTTCAGTTAACTCTAATAATACTTCAAAGAAACCCAAATGCAGAACTGTAAACCTTCAAAGGCTCTCGAATACTCAATTCTAAGAAAGATTCCGTGATTTTCATCGAACACTATCGCACACTGTGTTGAAGGAACGGGGTTAGAAGATGGCCGCGCAAACATCACTGGGTTTTTTTTTTCGAAGCGAGATCTCATAGCTACATATACCGCCAGTTCCAACCCTTAGGACGACATGCTCAGTTCCGGATTAAAGTAGGCCGGATCATTTTGAGTAAAAGTGCCTGTCCAAAACGTTGTGATATAGTTTCTTTGATACAACACCTTTCCTGTAACTCGCTTTTCCTGAGGATCTTTCTAAGGATGCATTACAATAATAATATTCTGAAGTGGAAGGTATCCATGCTACTAGAAGATTCATTATCCAAGGAAGGGGCAAACCATAACAAGCTGGTGGAGGTATCTTGGCTGAAAACGCGCAGATGTAACTATTTTTTGGACTAGTCACCGTCCTATTGGTATCTGTTTTACTTTCAGAGAGATATGAGTAGCTTTCACGGTGCCACAGAAGAATCTGAAGCCCGAAGAAGCTACTGTCTTGGTGAGGGTAACCATTAATGTCTCACTGCCGCAGCTGTTTTACGTGCCTGATGTTTACGGTACACTGCTGCATCCACTCAATGTAAAGTCCATTTGAATTTTTGTGCCAACGAGAGCATTCTAAGGTTTCAACCCATCAAAGCGATCTGATTATAACTAACTCACTGCTGCGCCTTTGAAGGTCCACTTAAAACCGGCTCATGAGACTTCTATGGGATAAATCCGTAACCACCAAGAATAGCACAAGGGATGTTGTCGTTTAAAAAAACGTAAGAGGGAATGTGTAATAGAGCCCCGAAACCGGCTCAGCCGACGTACACACCCATAATGTGACGAGTTCTTACAACGTTGAAGAGGATGTAGATGTTGCACATGGTTTGCATCGGGACGAATACGTTGCAAGCAACTTACTGTAGCCAACAATGCGTGTGAACAACTCGTCCAAATATCTTTCGAACTAACCTTGTCGTCCCATTCTCGTCCAGAATCTATACACTTCTACTTCATGCTTCTCTGAATGCGCCGCTTTTCTTTCGTGTTGCTTTTCTTCACCAATTTTGCACTATTCCGGACCATCACTTTCTTTACTCGTCTCGAACTCAATACCACAAAATTAACGTGAGCTAAGCTGTAAAGGATCTAATATTATCATTAAATACAATAGTTGCTCAGCGTTCGAGGAGTACTCAAGCCAGCCATCTGGTACGTCGATGAGAATATCTTCCTATACTCGAGAGCCGCAGTTTCCGATTATTATCTTGTACTCAATTACGAAGTCGTTGTCAAATAATTACAAGAGTAATTAGTTACTGTTACTTTTACTCTTACTCTCAGTTACTCTCACTGTAACCAATCCCAAACCTTCTCTCTATTCGGCTTTAAAATTTTTCACAACAAGTCAAAAAAATCATTGGCTCATTTACAGGCCAACGCCTTCGTGGTTTTCCAGTCATTGGAATGACCTACAACAACATCATCAACCTTCCTGATGAAAAATTGCTTCTGAACAAATTCCCGGATTTGAAGGTAAAGATTGTCATAAAGAAAAGTTGAGGGGGGGGGGGGGGGGGGGGGGGAGGGAGGGACTGTTAAACATACATACAGAAGCCCTCAAAAATCTTCGGTCAAAAACTTTTACACCTTTTCATTCATAATTTTTCTCTTAGCGGAGCAAATCGCGCGAAATTTTGACATATATAACTAAAGCATATTTCACACTATCCAACACTATTTGACTGCAAAGCAGCAATATCCGCCAACTGAGGGGAAGGTGTTTCTTTGTGGTAGTAGACTTCTCTGAAGGCAAAGTTAGTGGCATCTGCAGTTCTTCGCAGCTTCTTATGTGCATTTTTCTCCTCTACTGTATTCGGCACTAGCTCTCGTATACTTTGGACATGGCGAAAAGGGTCGTTTCAGTTGATTTTGAGTTCAATCTTTTTAGTATATCTTGAGCATGATCAGATTTCAGGTTAGGTAAATATTCACATACCAATTGATTTTACAGGTGATAGATGTCGAACGAAATCCCAACTTCAACTGCAGTTCGCTGAGTCAATATAATGAAGTGAAAATCATCTCCGATTGCTATAAGAACATCTCAGAAATTGCTCGTGTGCCAAGAATTTTCCGACCAACTCGGGTTAGTCTATTTACATCACGGCTACTTCATGTAACGCCTAGAATTCAAGACTAGATAGGGTTTATTTTTATGGCATTTAGGACTGCGATTTTTCATGCCAAGCAGAGAAACATTATCAAGCTCTTCACAAATATGTGCTTCACCTCTGGTCGATTTTGAAGCAAAAATATGAGAATTTCAATTTGGACGTGAGTCGAGTTGCTTTGTTTTTACACTGCTCTATAGTCACGGGTTAAGTTTTCGAGAAGACTACGCGGAGACCCATGAAAGCTGAAAGCTTCTTACTTCCCCGAAATTTGGATTCATTCTTTGCGGTTACAGTGAAAAACAAACAATACAGAAAATCAATAAGGATCACAAAAAATCTGTTCATATTGGACCTCTGTTCACAACGAGAAGCAGAACAACTCTGTTTGGATCGAGCGAAGAGAGCATCACTATTATTACATGCTGTTGGCATTAGAGCAAAAATCTATGAGTTTTTACCCAAACCAAAGAGGGAGAAAACGTTTAGCGTTTCATTTTCTATGTCAGGCTAGGCCATATTCATAAAAGCGACATATTCATATTATTTCATATTCACGTGGTGGTGAGGTTCTTGGCAACTTTTTCTTCAAGGAGTATTCCTGTGAAAGAAAGTCGGGAGGGTAATTCACAAGCGCTCTGCGCACTTCCCATGTCACCCGATATTTTTCGAAAGGAAGCACCAACTTCTTGGCCTTGTCGTCAACAATTTCACTCCTCACTCACTTTTTGAGCTATTCCTTGGAAATGCTATGTACCATGACGCCACTTATTGCAGGACACTCTTCGCGAATTGCAAGAATTCTTCAGAATGGTTGCAAATCGTGTAAATCAGATGGGAACGAAGATTCAAGTGACCCTGAAGGAAAAATTGGCAGATGATGACGCCGACGCCGACGCGCCGCTCACGACGCCGAAGCCAGAAGCAGAACTCACGCCAATGCCAGAGTTGCAAGAAGTAAATGGCAATTGAATGTTAGCTATTATAACCTTAGAGTATATATCCAATGGCAAAACAATCAGAATTTATAAAAGAATTGTATATATCGTCGAGAAATGTATAAATCATTCTAGATGAAGTTGTGAATTTGGTGACAAAATGTCCTGTAACACACGATTACGAGCGGGACGTTGAAATCCGACTCTAACAGTTTTTTGTTTACGATGGATGGTTGGACGGTATTTCAAGACTTGATTCTTTTGCAATAGCTACCGTAGTCTTAAGGCAGAGTTCACAAGATACATGAATTCGAAAATCCTTTTCTAGTTGGAAAGCGGAAATGTTGTTGCAGAGTAGAGCATCGACGGTGAAGGAAACAGAAAGTCCGCCTACTCCTCGAAAAAAAGGCTCTCCAAAGGTAATAAAAACAGAGGTTGTACGAGATTACCACGACGGAAATAGAATGGAAGGGGTATTTGGACGAGATTTTAGTTGGTACAATTGCACAAAGGGCTGTCTACATCGAGCCAAAAGTGTCCAGAAATGCCTTTTACTGTAACTATGGGTCATGACAACTTGTTTGAACATCCAACATTGAAGTCCTTTGAGATAGTACATCCTCTATAATCTATAACGCCGCTGAAACTCGTCCGTTGTGGCTGTGGCATTCACCCGATACAGTGTCTAACCCCTACTGGGCCCTATACTGGAAGTCGGCACATATGGTATCGGGAGAGGCCTCACATCATCATATGAGGAAATCTCAGAAACCACTTTTTAAGTGAACTGTGCCCTTAAGTACATATTGTAAATGAGTTGCTAAGAACAGACACAAAACGAAGATTTCTACAATTGATCCCTACGAGTAAACAGAACAAGTGGAATAATTAAATTCAGTGGGTGAGTAAAAATCGAAAAGGGAAGTTTTGAATAACATGGGAAAAACGTTGTTGTTGCCTTGAAGAAAAGTTGAGAAAATAGAGGTGGAACTTGAGCATAGAGTTCAGATGAAACCGTCCCTAAACTTTAATTCGAACGTTGTTGCCGTCGTTTTGGCTGAGCAACATATGAACCTATGATAGAGGTGATAACGGTAAGGCTCATAAGAAGGATAGCTGTGCAGGTGTCGATGAAATGGGCCAAGATGTATTTTAAAAAACTGGATTTGTGTCAAACGCTTTTGCATGCTCTGCATATCCTCCTCTCACTTACTGGACACCCTAGGGCACAGTTTAATGAAAAAATTGCAGAAGAATCCTCAGCCAGCAGTTGCTGACCAAAGCAAACACTTGGTCCTCATCACTGGCGAAGAAAACATGCAGGTTATCAGTTAGCAGAAGGGACTCAGAGAGCAAGCTCATTGGAATTGTTGTTTGGGTTGAATTGGAAAGTAATGCCTTGACTGAAATGTGTTAAGACTGTAACGTAGTTTTCGCTATAAATTGTACTACAATAAGTGGTCTGTATTTTCTTCTCTTAAGCAATAGCCATTAGCGTAGATTTGTAATTCAATGTCCTCTAGTTTGGAGTCATGGTCTCGACAGTATCCATTTCAGATTCGAAGTTGGAAGAGTGGTCAAGCAGTCTGATGGTATTCGACAAGAGCAGGAGCCCTCTCTCAGTCGAAATTGACGAGTAAGTCTAGTTCATTCGACAGTCTTCAGATATAGACAGAAGACATTCGGAAGGGTCACTCAGCATATATTGCAGTTTGTCCCAGTCAGAATCAATTCATTAGGCTTATGATGACGTATTTATCATTTTACTTCTGAAGCGGGATAGCAAAGCCAATTCGCCTATTTCCGATGTCGTAAACCTGACAGAATTGGCGGATAAATGGATCGCCAAGAACCCAGGATGGACCAAAGCCGGCGCCGTCCATGCCAAAAAGTGACAGCACACATCTTCCGTCACCAGCTCTGGCAATCAGATTTTTCGCTTCGATATGATAGGACTTTTTACCAATCACAAGCTCCAAAAATATTTGAGCGTTGCAATCGACTGCGTAGATTCCGTTTGGTGCATCGTACTGTAATGAGAAATTGATCGGTTACTTGGTAGTCGCTGGAATGAAATCTATCAATTTTGGTGCTAAAAAAAAGAAAACGTCACCGTTGCTCCGGCATCTTTAGCGATCTGTTCAACAACTCGTATCGGGGCGCCGATAAGTGAGGTACTAGTATCGGAGAATACTTGGAAGCGTCTGCGTTGATTGTAGCTGCCGGCTTTCACCACATCCACCTGCATTGCTCTTTTATTGGGGATGGTGCTTGACTTAGTGTTGTAACTCGAAAAATGAATTTCAAGAGTGAATTCTTTCTTTTTTGATTCTTCGAAAAGGATTTTCTGTTCGATCATTTCCTATTGTTTACTATTTCAACAATCACCTTTCCCTGAACTACATAAGTTGGTCATTCAAGGCGAGCAAAGAGGTTTACTTTCCGAATATGTAGTCATCATCCGTTCAAAGAACAGTCTCTTCTCGTGGCATATAATTTTTTGCATCCTTTCCTTACTTGGACGATATTATAATACTTACATTATCCTGCCGAATATGGTATGATGACAGCACCATTACGGAGGTGATCGCTTGGCTCCCTTCGGATTTACGGTATACACAGTTCTCTACCCAAAGGGGCCAAACACACACCCTTGTTGTTTTTTTAAATTTGGCTCTTTCCGTTTTCCTGCTCCTCTAGTGCATCTAATCCTGATTTGACATTCTCTTGCTTTTCTACACCTTCAAGAATTTTCGACTTCTTTGTTACCTTTTCTGCAGGTCTATGTCCATCTATAATGTTGACAAAAAGGTGCTATAACGTAATGCAAGATTTCACCCTCAATCCAAACACCCTGCACTTTTCGTCCATACCGCGAATTTCAAGATTTTTCGTTAGTAATGGACCAGTGAGCATTGTGATGATTGTTTTCAATCAGTGATGAATCACTGCATGGAATGCCTTTGGAGGAGTTGGCGTTCCAGGCATGAAGCAACACAAGTATGGACTTACTGGAAATTGCCAATACGTAGCAGAGGAGAGTGGGTGGTACGAGATTATTTCGCCGCAGTTCGCCGTATCAATTCCACCATAAGTGTACACACCGCCGTTAACATCAACTTGATCTGAACACAAAAAGAACCTTACATTGCGAGATTAGCCCAAAACTTGAATAACAAACCCCCGACATGCTTCATAAATACGGTGAACACTGGCTTGTCAAGTAGGCCTTGTTCCACAGCGTTTATCAGTGGTGGAGTAACACCATCAATGGCGATGGCCCTGAATGCCAAACCCAAAACACCATCAAGTGGCTGCTATAAAATAGTATTATAATTTGTCAACCAGTTCCGAGTAACATACAAAGCTAGAACTCACGCCGTCGAAGAAGTGCGCGAGCTCGGTCGCTTGGCCAAACGTGGTTTTTGGGACTTCTAGTTGATTCGAACCAGCAGAACCCAACCGAACAGTATCAGAGCCAAGGAATCCCGACGCTGAGCCGGAACCATACTTAAACTCATTCTTCAGTGATACGAAAAAGCAGTAAAAATACCTGCTATTTATAATTTTTTGGGCTTCAGATTGCAGTTACAATAAGATAGAGAGAACTCAAATTCTATGTGTTAGACGACAGATTCAATCGACAAACCCGAATTCGCCATTTTCTTCTGATGGGGGAATATGTAGTTGATTTCGACGAATCGAAACTTCTCTTTCCTTGACATGCATTTCCACGATTACTGTATCCGAAATACCGTAACTCATTCTTCTGGCAACAGGACTTGTCACTGCACAGGGATGAACAGAGTGCTGAAAACTATGAATTCGATTCCGAAACGCCATATATATTTTGATTTGAGCTACATCTCATTAGAGCCAAAATAGAATTGCAATAGCCGTCCTGAGGATCGAAAAAAACAGTTGGAAACAGTTGGAAACCCAGGGGTCAAGAACGGAAAGAAAAAAATGGAATTGCATGAGGATTAGTTTTTTCTTATATGGAACACAATATAGTTCAAATCAGCCTGTCGCGCTCTCCAAAATGACCAATTTGTAAAGCTAATTTTCAAACCTTTGTGCTATCAAAATTCACGAGAACAGTTCCTTAGTAACGATGACAATAATTGTAATCATATACAATCGCTAGCATGAAAATAATTTAAGAGTTGTGGATTAACCGCCCTATTCCAGAACAAGACTTTGCATCATTCAGGCTGTGCCGATTATTTTTGTAACAATTTTTTTTCAAGCTTGATGAACATTTCCAATTGTTAATTTTGAACGAAATTGAACCAGCATATTGCTCAACAATTTTTAATGCTAATGTTGGCTGATAGGCTAACCACGTTATATTTGTGAATGACTTGTCTTGGATCCCATTTTCTAAATTGAAGCAGTATTCTCAGCTTCGAATGAGCAAATTTTTATGGAGCAATTTTTTTTTTTGGAATTTTCTCTTATTGACCAGGATAAGTGGGATCTGCTAGGAGAAAAAGGCATTTCGGTAGAGATACATGCACTCCACACTCTATAAAAACTAGGAAAAAGTTTTGAAAGCTTTACCAGGTATTCTGCAAGATAAAGTGTCGCAAACGCCACTGCCCTTTCCACAAGATACATCGGGAACCCATAGATTAGACGAACCAGTGTCCAGAACCACCTGGAGCGTTTCCATCTTTATACTACAGTAAACGTCGATAAGAATCTTAAATTTACTTAAAACACAATATTTCGCGGTAAAAATTATAACATTTTGGCCTAGGCTTCAGAGAAGAATACTTAGACGTGAAGGTATCTTCCCAAGATTAAGCGAGAGCAGGACATGGTTGCTCCACAAGGCACCTTTTGTCTAACAGTAGGTCTAAACTAAAAAGATGGCCTTGAGTGAAATGGCCTGAAATGGAAATGAGTCAATCTCTGCAAAAATTCAGGTTAGGCGAGATGGTACGGTCCTCTATCAGCACGTGAGTTACCCTAATAAAATCGACCTTGTTCATGTATGCAATGTTTTGTTTCGGCAGGAAAGTGTTTCGTCAAAAAATTTCAAGTGTCAAAAATTTGCACCCGACAGCAGTGGTGATAAACTTCTGGAACATTCCCAGGGCAACGAACCCATGAGTAAACAAGGGCACGCACGAATCGTTTCGCAACGTTACCATCAGCAACTGAACAACGGTGTCGTGTTTTCAGTCAGTCCTCCCTTCAACCTTCTAAGTTGCTTTTGCTTAGTTGTTTACAAAGGACCACTGAGGGATTCTACTTTCGTGAATAGATAGAGATGGCATACCTCGAATGACAGAAATATCAAACGACAGAAATCATATAAATACGATAGAAAATAATATAGAAAATCTGTGAGCAACAAACTCTGAATTCTTGTTCCGGTGTTCCAATTGTTATGTTTCCAATATATTCAACGTCGTCATAATCATTAACCTTAACAGCAGGAGAATAAATTTCTGGAATATGGTCAATCTTTCAGCAATAAGATAAAGGTCAACAGGGAGGAACCAACTCTTCGCTCGTAGATTCCACTCTCTAGCATATGAATGCGAGCAGCGTTCTTCATATGAACATGGTGAGCCCAGGTTCCTTCGCGGATCAACCTACTTCTTTTCGATTCGATTTTCCTCAGCGGGACTTGGTACACACCGGCTAGGGCCAAGCCCGATAGTGCTGTTAGAACCAATAGCATCATTCTAAATATAGACATCATTATTGCTTGTTCACTAGCAGGATGAGTTGAGACTGGCTCAAACATTTTTGGGAGAAAATGATCGAGAAGAGAAGCAGAGACTGTAGCTCCACAGAAGACAAGAGTTAGCTTAAGCCTTTTCAATTCTTGCTTAACGCGAACGGTTATTTCATTAAATACGATACACAAGTAGAACCATTGAGGTGGTTTCATGGAAAACCGGAGGAAACAATCGAAGTTTGAGAATTTTTCAAATTTACAGATATCACAGATGTCGTCATGATGTTATTAAGCTGTCAGACGTTCCTTTACACTCATATCGAACTCTTCAGAGTGTGTGTGTTTTCGATCCTTATCAGCAAAGTACGATTTTTTAGGTGACTGTTTTATCACACTTTCGTTGTAAAAAACCAAAACGATGACTCCCATACAACAGAGGTTGAGGTTGCAACGGAGGTTATGTAAACCAAAAACATGGAGGGAAACTGACCATTCAACTAAGAAATGGAAATGGGTTGGGACAGCAACATATAGGAGCCTCAAACGATAGCTCCATGAGTGTCAAACTATTAGGTTGATGCATAATTATTGTGGATCCTTTCAATAAATTCTATTTTAGAAAACGGTTAAGATATCTAACAAAGAAGTGTTCAAATAATTGCTCCGGAACGTATCCACCATCAACGTCAAGCAGTGCTTCCCATTTGCTAGGCGGTCGGATTCCACAAGCGAAGAAGTTTCGATTCTTGGATCCACACCTTGACATGAGCTATCAAGCCATCCATTTCAGCAAATGTTCTGTTCGATAGCCAATTTTTCAGCGAACGGTTGACGTAATAGTCCTGAGGAGATTTTGTCGATTAATATGGCGGATTCATAAGCAGATCCCATCTTTACTTGGCTGTTGCTGACTGTTCCATCGCCGAGAATTTCGTTGACATCTTTTTATGGCACGACCACCTTCCAACCTTCTCGAAGTAATAGAGCTTAATTTGGTGAATATCAAGATGGCTTTCTGGACTTATCTTTCAAGAAAAGCAAGAGGGTTATTTCACGAAAACCCCGAATCCAAAATTTGAATAATATCGATAGAAAGAAGCAGCGAAAAAATCTACAATAATTTTGCGTCAACCTAATATAATTAGATCAGCGCGCTTCTCACAGAGTTTTTTGATGCGAACCTTATTTACGTATAGTTTTTTATTTTTAAGGATTCTGTTTGCTCCAATATATTCAGTTTCAGCTGGAAGGGTCACATGCCCCGCTTAAATTTCCGGCAGGTCCGAGGAGCAGCAGCAGTGAATGAATACTACTTGAGTGATTCATTTTGCTTCATAGCTATTGGTTTCAGAGGTTTTTCGAGCAGGTGCATTAGTACGGCGAGTCTTTAGATCCTCCCCTTTTGTTCAGCTTGCCTTTTTATCCGTGTTCGACTTTCACTTAAAACCGTGAGTAGCGTTTTGAACGTCATGTGGCCTATACTGTAACTTGTGGTCAAAAGTGTTGTGCAAGTCGGTGCTTTTATGCTTGTAAACAAGTCTGGTACAAATTGGTCGGTCTCCGAATGGGCGCAGTCCGAATTGGCATGAGCGAGTGTCGATCCAGAATTCGATCCCCTGATGATAAGAATGGTAGTGGGCGCCATAAGCCGCCACATTCACACAATAAAAAAAGAGACTGACAGTTAGGATCTACATAATCAGAAACTCATTCGAGAGTAGAATTCGAGCGCCTACTTTCTTTTGGTGTCGTCAAAGGTAAGCCTTCTTCGAATGATTGGATTGTTAACAGTGAGAGTGATCGGATGATTAATGATGAATAGTTATTGTTAGTGGGTGCGAACTGCAAAGAACTGCAGCATGGGTGAGAGGAAGAGTCGGGAATCGGGCAAAAAATATAGCCACTGAATTCCATTGAGCTCTACAGGGTGACCCACATGAAGTGTGACGGTCAATAAAAAAATCAACTTATAGACTTCTGGGCTGGAGGAAGCGGTGATCGCTTGGGTGGAAAGGAACGCTAACGTCAGCCGAACCTTCCACAGGATTGGGCACCAGCCCACAGCACAAAGAAGATGCTGCAATTTTGTGAAACCACGCTTCCGGGTTTTTGGTGCGAAGCAGTTTTGACCTTCAAATTCCCCGATCTCAATCCTTTGGATTTTGCTGTTTAGTCGATTCTAGAGCAAAAAACCTGCGTTTCCAAACACAGGTCTTAAGAACTTCTGAAAGAAAGTCTCTTGTAGAAGCATGGGATGAAAGTGATTGCGCGCATTCTTGAAAATTTCGGAAAGAGGTTGGATGCTTGCATTGAAGCGAAAGATGGTTATTCTGCATGCGAGATGTGATATGCTGTTCACAATTTTGTGATTATTGTGTANATTTTTCTGCGTCACACTTCGTCATGTGGGTCATCCTGTTCACGATGTTATTTAAATAGTATGCTTTATTAAAGCCAAAAACCTTATAGGAGCAAGGCCGTAGATGAGGAAAAGAAAAAACAAGAAGTAATTTATTCATTTCTTTTTTTATTTCAAACGACTATCGCCAACAGAATTGAATATAACAGCGAGTATCTTTGTTCGAGATTCTTCTGACGGACAAACTATTTAGGAATCGATTTAGCGAAACCGATACGCTTCTGTCCGACGTCGTAAATATTACAGAACTGACGAATGAATGGATCACCAAGAATCCATTCTGGTCCAAAACCTTGACTTGGTATGCCAAACACGGCCAGCATACATCGGCCATTACCCGCCGGTACGACAAGATTCTCAGACTGGATTTTGTATTTTTTATTACCAATAAGTAGCTCAAGAGTAGGTTTACTACCACAATCGATGAGATAGACATCATTCATCGGATCGAACTGCAAAATATTTGCACTTATGGTAATTGAGAGCACTTGTACTGGAAATGGCATTACCTTAGCACCATTCACTTTTGCGATATGTTCAGCCAGTGCACGAGGGGCTGCGATCAACGATGTACCCGTGTCAGAGATTACTCGCCATCCTTTGTTCGACGTCAACTTCCCACTGACAAATCCAGACATCTGTAAGTTAGCAAATTTCTGCTAATAACCCAGAAGACAGACCGCAATCTCAGACCGTCACCTCATTGGCGGCTAAGACCTCGTATATGAATTATCAACTGTGAAGGGAACGTTTTAGAAGTTTCCAAAATTTCTGAATAGGTCAGATCTATCGAATTTTGCAATGCTGGATTTAGTTATCTGAAGACTAGACATCTCTTGGAGCTCCTGATCAGCTATCAGGAAGTGTCAAGCTATTAGATAACTAAACTTAGCAGAGATAGTAGTCTGATAGATCTGACGTATTTAGAAACATTGACAGCTTTCAAAACGCTTCTTTCAATGGGAACATGGAAATGTTTCTGTAAAGACGCCTCAGACATCAATCCCATCTTTCATTTTTTAACCTTTGGTATGTGTATGTGTCGGTGTGTGTTTGATATGGAGTTCATGCATCTTGCACTTGCCTTCCCCTCCCCCCTGCCCCCTCCTCCCTCTGGGCTCTGGACCTCAAGCTTTAAGTTTCCATCCACAAGATTCATTTGAGAGTGTGAAAACGCCGGTGATAGGTGACAGAACGTGATAGCATTCGACAGAGACTGTTGTGGAGTTTTGAGAAGGCAAGAGCCGTACAGCCGGATCCGTGTGCCGTTATGCTAGCCAGTGTTTTTATCCTCTCGGACGAGCCTGATACCCATGTATATACTCCGGAGGAATGGAAGGCTAGGTTAACCTACTTTCAGTTCTGGATACGATCACCCGACCATGCTTTTGTAAAAGTGCAATTTTTGCTAACACACCACCTTCTACCAAGTTTTTATAACACCTAAATCAAAAAGGACACTTTGAATATCCATTCAATCAACTCGGTATGGTGTACAGCAAACCTTGAATTGCCAGTAATTAGCTGATATCAATGGCTGATAATCGATCACTGGCCCACAGTTAGTTGTGTCGATGTCGCCGTAAGTATAAACTCCTCCAGGGACATCAGTCTGTTCTAAAATAAAACGTGCAGCTTTGAACAGCTTAACAGAGCCGTTAAATTTTCAATGAAAGCTGACTAAAGCAACTCTTTGGAACTGTACAGCCTACTACAAAAGTTATACTATCTGAATTTTTTTAAGTAATTTGATAGTAATACGACCACATCACAAAGCTTTCATTCACCATCATCAATGGTGTCAGAAAATCTCGCTTTGGACTAGAGAGCAGCCGCAGATTTGGAAATCACTGTTAGTGCTGCTAGTGGAAGAACCTCGGTGCAAGTCTCTCATATGAAATTGTTTTCAGGAAATACACAAAACTAGAACCTCCTTTCCGTTCCAGGAATACTGTAAATATTGGCTTGTTCACCAAACCGAGATCGACTGCTCGTTGAAATGGTGGATTGACTCCTTCGACAGCAAGCTCTTTGAAACCCATACCAAGGATACCGCTGATTGGATTCTGAACAGTACTACAAAAGGTGCTGTACAATAATCATCAGAAAAATCATCTTACATCAGCAAAAAACTCGGCAATTGTCGATGCCTGACCGAATACGGTACCGGGTACGACTAGCTGCCTCGTTCCAGGAGCGCCGAATCGTACTGTGTCGTTTCCAAAATAACCACTAGCGTCTCCGGTGCCATACTAAAACTGTGTGATACTTTATTCGAAAATTCAGCGTTTTAGAAAACTCATACTTGTTTGGAGCTCTTTTTTCATCTGCAGCTCAAGCTTTTCACCCAAGCAGCCGTCATTACATTTGTAAGATTTAGAAGAGGGATTACAGGCGCATAAGAAAGTAGGAAAAGCTATAAGGTAAATCAAGTCAGAGGTTACCTGAATCTGCCACTTTCCTCCAGTTTTAATGTAAGACTGCGAGCTGGACGAGTTGAATATGTCTTTGCCATCGCACGGGCTTGGGCTCCTAGCTATAAACACTTGATAACAATACTTGGAATGGTTTTTTTATTCTATTGAAGTTTGACTTGTTGCCACTTTAATTTGCTTGGAAAAAGGCAAACGCATTCACATGTATGTATAGTGTGGTCTCTTGCTTCCAAAGTTCAGATTAGTAAGGACAGTACGCGCTCACCAATGGGTAAAGGTGGTCGGGAAGGGGGAATTTGAGCAGTTTGGTATAAGCTCGATGTTTAGGAAAAATCTCAAAGAACCAGCAATCACTGATCACCAACTATACGGGATTCAGCAAGGAAAGTTGTGATAGAAGAAGGTGAAAGAAGTAGGACAGTAAGCATAAGTGTGGAAAAATGCTGATAGTTTAGTTTTTGTTTACTAGCTTCCTAATTGAACTGGGTCTGTTTTACCACGCCCTTCTATGACTTGTTTATTAAAAAGGTAAAGGAGGACGAAAAATTCCCACGAGATAGGGAGTCGTCAATTACTCACCTTTTATAGCAAATTGTGATTTCAGAAGCTGATCCTTCAGTTGGGTGCACGATACATCAGGGACCCAGAGATTGGCCGAACCCGTGTCCAGAATCACCTGAATAAGCTACTCTCGCTATATGACGTGAACGACGACTGCGTGGAATTCCACAGAAGCGAATGCTACGATTTCTGCCTTTACAGACATCAGAGCACCAGAAAAGGCTTTTTAAGAAATTGAATGCTAATTGAATGCTTCCACGAACTTTGAATGCCTGCTCCGGCGTTCCAACAGTAATTGTGCCCAGATACTCGGCATCGTCGTAATCGTTTACCTTGAAAACAAACTGGATAGCTTGATAGCAACTTGCAGAGGAGTTCCATGAGTTACTGTAACTGAATTAATAAATGCAAAGGAAGAAAGCAGTCGATTTGCTCACACTGTGCTGGTAAATGCTGTCACTGTCGAAACGACGAAGTGTTACCGATCGTCTCATATTCCTTCGCTGTAGATGTCGTTGCCACTGACCTTCTCGCATCAATCGCATCCGCTTCGACTCAATTCGTGTAAGATGCATTTGGTATACGGTAGCCGATGTGCCCACTACGAGAAGTAGAAGGCCGAGCCACATTCTCATGATTCTGCAACATTTTTCACTTTTCTATCTGCAGCTCTAGGTAGGGTTTTGGCAACTCGTGAGGTTTTATTCAGAATTTGATACCAATCTTAGATTGCAGTGTCAGCTAGTAGTCCAAAGTGATTTTTAGTGATATTTTCATTTCTATGTAACCCTTGTTGACTTCGCTTTTAGAGAAATGCCTTTGTTAGGGTCTATCATGACAAATCAGTGTTTATTTTCTCTTTTTTGCTGTTGTGCTTTCTTTCAGTCGTTTGTTATCAACCTAATTTTGCACTGTCCATTGATAGTGGGAAGTTGTGGCACTGAAGTTCATAGCAAGGACATTGAACTAATCAAACTCTCGTCGTGAGGAGTACGAACAACGTAAAACACCAAGCATGTCTCTTCAAGTGGTGTAAAATGCTAAGCAGACCTCTTCAAATGGAATGAACGGCAACATGAAGCCCGAACAGAATGATATAAATGATTTTTTTTCAATAAGGGGTCATCTATTATTTCATTTGATGTCAAGGCGGAATAAGGATCGCATCGTAGTGGCGTATTAATGCGTATGGGGTCTATACAACGAATTGCGGTGGCCAGCCTATGTAAAATTCAGTGCTTTTATCCGCCCAGACAGGTATGACCAATTAACAGACCGTAGAGTAATATACGACATGGGCAAGAACCGAGCCGGGATCCGATCCGCTGACCATGCCTGCATGGTTGAAGCCACTTGCCACTACACGATCTCCTTCCTAGCGAGTGCTGCATTATACATATGAGCTAGTTGAGTTGTAATGATTGAATGCAAAACACCTTGGAAGGAGAGTCATTCGATCATATATAGGAATTGGACAAGCATTGCAAAGACTATGAAAAAAAAACAAGCGGGCATGCGACGTCCATCTGAAGGCAATGAATTTCTTTTCCCTAGAGGTCCTCTCATACTTGGTAAGGAAATGATTTAGATACAGTAGCTAGAAAGGAACAGACATGAAAAGGAATCCCAGGAACTAATGATGTGATAGCATCTCGTCACACATGATTAACTATATATACTCATCGCGTCAAAGGAATTTTATCAGTAATTCAGTCAGTGGTTTAAAGGCAAACAATATGCGCCTGTTGAACTAAGTGTAGTGTAATTGTTTGCTTGAGTTCACACTACTTCCGTTGTACTGCTGTATTCATATGGCCCTCAGGTTTACCTGATAGAATTTCAATAACTATAATTCAAAACATCTAGCATAAAAGTGATTTTCAAAGCTCCTCCTAAGAAATGGAAGCTAACACCATGTGGGAGTTGTTTCTCTGTTTGTAGGAATGTGACCATGTAGGTTTTCTTCTTGCTATGAAGTCCATTCACTTGAGAGAATGACAAAAATCATCGTCTTGGTATTATACATAACATCTCAATCAATGTGGAGCAAATGGATGGTTCAGTGTTCTCGTCAAGTAACACACCTTTACCTTCCTGCTGAAAGAGTGTGGATCCCTCGCATGAAGAGCGCTCTTATTCATAAAGCTCTTACCTGCTAGTGTGTTGGCCTAATTGTAAGTTTTATGGGAAACCACTTCATTAGTTACAGGCCTGTAGGTCTGTATAACTTGTTTCAAGTGATCCAAATGTCGTCTGGTTTGCCTCGTGAAACAGAATTGGTTAATTAGATTCGAGAGAAAGAGCAAGGCAGTATTATCAGATTATGTGCCGTTTGAGACGTCGTTACTTTCATCAAGGAAATAAAGGTCAGGTGGGCTAAATACATCTTGCGAATTTGTGATGACCGCTNCTCGCATGAAGAGCGCTCTTATTCATAAAGCTCTTACCTGCTAGTGTGTTGGCCTAATTGTAAGTTTTATGGGAAACCACTTCATTAGTTACAGGCCTGTAGGTCTGTACAACTTGATTCAACTGATCCAAATGTCGTCTGGTTTGCCTCGTGAAACAAAATTGGTTAATTAGATTCGAGAGAAAGAACAAGGCAGTATTATCAGATTATGTGCCGTTTGAGACGTCGTTACTTTCATCAAGGAAATAAAGGTCAGGTGGGCTGAATACATCTTGCGAATTTGTGATGACCGCTGGAACTTAACCTGTTTCTCCCCTTTCAGGGTGTTGAAGGGCAATCCATTCAGACTGAAATTGCCTGCGAAGCCCCTGAGTCTATGTATAGTGTTTGATGGTCTATTATGGCTTTTCAATGTCTCCAAATCACAGCAAACTAATTCAGTAACTAAACATTTCTCCTTACTCCTAGTCATGCGATGACAATCATAGCAGTAAGTTACCAGTAAAGAAACATTCTCAGAATTCTTGTACTCTTCATTGTGAGCAACCGCAACGTGTAGTTTGCAGACAGGAATTTGCAAAAAAAATATTCTGAATCAAGTCAAAGTGCAATTAATTTATGAGCTTTCTAATCAGAGCACTTAGAATAATTATTTCTTGAGTGGCTCCACGAAACCAATCCTCTTCCTTCCGATGTCATGAATGTTACAGTACTGGCGAATGAAAGGAGCACCAAGAATCCATTGTGGCCCAAACCCAACAGAACTTAATGGAGTCATTGCTATCATGCACGAGTCCTTGTCTTCTTCAAGAACAAGATTCTTTTTTTCGATCTTGTACTGTTTTCCGCCTATAGTCATTTCGAACGTCACTGTTGCATTGCAGTCGACTGTATAGATCTCGAACATCTCGTCGTACTAAAAGAAAGCATAGTTTAGCAAAAGCCCAGCTTCGAAATGATCATGATGGTATGATTAGTACTAGGACTACAAAGCTCATAAAAGGTCAACAACTCACTTGACCTCCGTAGGAATCCGCTACCAAATCTGCAATTGCTGTTGGAACACCCATGAACGACGTACCAGTATCGGAGATCACTTCCCAACCCTTTCTAATACTCAAATATCCTGCACTGAACGCTTCCATCTGAAATTGAAAGAAGCAATAACACAAAATACAAGGCGATTTTATTCGGTCTCAAACAGGATCCTTACTTTGAACTGCCAATACAACGGCCTCGTGAGATCCACGTATGCAATCTCCTGTCCACAGTTTACTGAGTCGAGACCACCGTATGTGAAGGCGCCTCCATCTTCTCCCTTTGCCGTCGCTAAATGGGCTCAGCTCCATCTCGAGTTTCCTTGGATTTCACTCAACCTTACCTCCCAATTGCTTCATGTAAACGGTGAAAACTGGTTCCACTAACTTCAAATCGATAGCTCTTTGTAGAGGAGGGACCACTCTGGCTTGTGCAAGTCTTTGAAATCCTAATCCAAGGATGCCATTGATAGGATTCTAAAATCTGCACGTGAAAAGGGTCCGTAGAAAAATGAAGAGATTAAATTTGCAGCTCAAACATCACTTAAGTGTTGTCTTCCTCATCAAATTGAAACAATCGATTTATTGATCCGCACAACGGATCTTGAAGGGATTCTTGCATAAGGAAACAGTTAAATAATAGAAAGAGCTCTTACGTTTGCGAACTGATCACCGATCTGTACTGCCTGGCCAAATACCGTACCAGGCACAACCAAAGTACTATCATCACCTTCTTTACCGAATCGTACGGTATCGTTACCGAGGAATCCTTTTGCGAATCCCGTCCCGTACTGAAAAATCAGCTGCATCAGAATGGCAGTAATGTGGTTCGGTGTTAATTGTGAATAAGATATGAATGAAAGAGGGATGCAGCAGTAATAATGATATACAATTATTTATAAATACATATAGACCACAAGTACCAGACAACGACACGATTTTTTGGTCCAAAGTGTAGCCTCAACACAGAACAAAAACTCACAACAATATCGAAAGGAGTTTTGGGAGTAATCTTTACATATGAAGTTGATTTTGTCGAATCGAAGCCATTCTTGCCTTTGCAAGGATTTTCTTCGTCTGGGTTATCAACATCATCTTCGCAACATGTCTTATCCGGGCAGAGCACTTCACAAACCACTGGAACCAATTCATTACATTACTTGTATTTGTTCTTATCACAACAGGTGTGTGGGTGTCGCTAGCTCGCGTCTTTTTCGTCTTTTCTTCATAAACCGGTTCAGAATAGAGTATCCCAGGAGGTAAATATACCGTTTAACTCAGCTCGTCGAGCTCTATATGATGGTTCCCTGAAGTATTGAAAATGATCCGTTTTGGATCGCGCCATGCACTTCAGTTCCATCTGAGAATTAATTGCATGTACATGGGGTGCACGCTTAAGCGTTTGAAGTGGCTGATTGGTCCTTCACGACGTAGTATTCAGAATTCGCTTAGGAGTGTGCCACGCGCTCCACTTGACTCAGTACAATGTGAAAATTATTGGTCGATTTTATTCAGTCTCCATTGTTCATTTCTGACGACTGCATCTACAGCCTCTGCACTCAACACTCCTTCTTACGAATTCCATTGGAAATATGACCCCATTTCGCGGCAAAATAATTGAGTTGATTATGTTTTGACATTCTCTAAAATTTGGAGGAGGTTTTTCTACGAGATCTGAGAAGATGGCGTTGAGGCACTGTATTGTCGTAGACAAATCTTTGTTTTCTGCATTCAAAATTTCTCCCTTGGTATGGCCCCAAACTTCAAACTTCGTCAGGCCCGAATAATAAATTTGTTTTTTTTCCATTTACTTGGCCTTTTTGCAGCTAAGTTGAACACAGTTAAATTCCTCGTAAAAATACTATTGAATGATATATGATGGAAAAACTATGATGAAATCGCCCCTTAATAACCATTTTCTGCTCTACGCTTGGCGCTGAGCGGTTTCCTGCTGGGCGTGCTGGAATACCCATGTCGCCGGGTACTGTGGTGCCGTAAATTTGGAGGCTTTCGAAAGATGATTATTCGAATTGGGGGTTAGATCTGCTGGTGGCGGGGTACTGAAGGGGTTGAATGACGATTATTCGAGTGGATGGTAAGATCTACAGGAACGGAGTACTGTAGTGGCGGGAAAGTGAGGCAATTCGAGTGGGAGTTTTGAGGCTGTCTGAAGGGAGGGTGGTGAGAAGTGAGGAGGAGGGCGAGTTTGAATGAGATTATTTGAATAGGAGGATAAGATTTGCAGGAGGCGAGGTACTGTAGGGGTAAAGGGCGGGAGATTTGAATCGTGAAAGGAAGAGGGGTTGTAGAAATAAGATTCAAATGACCCACCCTTTCGGGCCCGTCTCCTTCAGACAGCCCCAAACTTCCACTCAAACTGCCCCATCTTCCCGCAACTACAGTACCCCGTCCATGTACATGCAATTAATTTTCAGATGGAACTCAAGTGCATGGCGCAATCCAAAACGAAGCACTTTCAAGGTTTTGGGGAATCATCTTAGAGAGCTCGACGAGCTGAGTTCAACGGTATATTGACTTCTGGGATTCTTCATTCTGAAGCGATTCATCAAGAAAAGGCAAAAAAAGACACGAACTCGCGGGATTCGCGTGGATTTTTGAGTTTTCACGGCTGGTACTGTACGCATTCAATACGCCACTACGATTCTGAATGGAAGTCATATGCGTGGGCGCATCCCTCAGACTGGATTGATGCCCCAAGACTTTATCCGTATCCTTTGACAGACACGCTGACCGCGGGTTCAAATTCCTGGTAGATACCCGTTCAGTGCAGCCTGGCCTTCCCTCCCTTTGGGGTCGGTTTATTAGCACCAGACTCGTCAGCGAGGATAAAACCACCGACCATCTGACTCCCATCGCGGCTTGACACCGCATCATCATAGATAATCCAAGCATTCCATGATCACTATGATTCTGAATGGAAGTGAAGCACGAGGGAGAGGGAAGGGGCATCTCGAAAACAGAATTGAGCAACGCCAAAAGTTTATCCTCATGATCATCATGAACACTTACATCCTCTATCACAGACGGTTATTCTGCAATCCCATCTTCGACCATTCACACATATATTGTCAGGTATCCATAAGTTTGCACTGCCAGTATCTAGAACAACCTAAAAAAAGGTTTAGTAAATGATTGCGAATAGCTCTCGATGAACAAGTACTTCTTTCCCGTCCAACATAAGGTTTCTCTTTCGTGGCAGTCGGTAATGCGCACTGTTTTGCTCTCCTTTTTTGCATTCTTATTGGAAAAGTTGTTAGAACCGTTTGAATGGTTCATACCTGATCAGACGATGCACTGAACATACCTGAAAACTTTGTGCAGGTGTTCCGACGGTGATTTCGGCTAGGTACTCAGTATCTTGATAGTCGTAAAGCTGAAACCATCGGCTTTTCCTTTTATCACGAAAGCTGAAGATACAACTTAAGTATTGAATTTCAAAGCTTCAAAGGGGGCAGCTGTGAGACAGTTACAAGTAAGCAGCAACTGATTTAAAGCGTGCCCATAGCTACGTATGTCCTGCCACCGCGGAATTGTTTTATCCAGAAGATATAAATTCAATTCATTATATTGCCAAAAAAGGCGAAGCTATGTAGTTACTTATATACTGGAATGGGGAGAAAGGGAACCAAGGTGGCAGGACAGACCACTGGTATCCTTAGTGTAAAAGTAGGTAGCGTACCTTATGATATACCCACGCCAGAGGACGCATCCTGAACTCAGGTCAACGGAGCCTTCCATCCCTCGACTCTGCTGGTAAGCCCAGACGCGTCTTTGGGGTAAAAACGAAGATTTGTTCATCAGTTAGCTACTGCATGTGGTTGTAAAGGCCACATGTAAAGTCAACTGAGGTTTTGATTAGAAGTGATTGAAGGGCGTACTCTGGATCCGGATCGATTGACGCCAGAAGACTAGTGGAGAGACACCGCATCACCTGTTACGTCAATATACCCACGTCAGGTCTGGGTGAATGAGTTCTTCTACCATGTGCATGAACCCATTTTCAAAGGAAACACCAATCCAATGCGGATTCTTTCATCCTTTCTCCGGTGTCGTACTATGGTGCTTCACATCGTAATCTATGTATTGATGAAGGAAGCTGCTCGTTACAGTCAATGATAAAAGCATCTTGTTACAATCTTCTCAATGATTCCGTGAACTTCTGATCACAGCTAAAAAAGCATCGGCTTAGAGATGGTTCCGGTATTGTGTTGCTTACTCACCAGCAACCGGTTCTTTCTCTTTGATAGCAATCTGTATTTATCACATGGACAGCCCGAGATGTTTTAACACATTGGCGACCGCGCCTTTACTCTGTCCTTACATTAACTTTGAATTTCTTTTATAACCTTCCTGTGCCACAGTGCCTCGAGATTCTCTAGAAGGCTGTGAGTTCAGCTGATACTTAAAACATGAAAAAATTATACGAACACTTGATAAATAATATTAATACTACAGGAGCACGATATGGTGTGGCCCGCCGGCGCACCATCCTGTCGTTAATGGGTTAATGTGGGATTGCTTAACGAAGAGAATAACAGATTAACTAGCGGTACTTACTCGATGAGGATAAACAGTTTGTTTGGCATTGCTAACCAGAGACGCCCGCATAGCATTCTTTTTCTTCACGTATTCGGCCCATGTTCCTTTTCTGATCATTTCCATTCGCATACTTTCTATCTTTATGAGCGGAGTCTGGTAAATGCTGCCTGCCGCGACATAGCTCACCAAGAGCAATAAATGTAGCATAAATCGCATTTCCCCTAAAAAAACTTAGGTTATGAGAAAGAAATGATGAACAGGAGAAGAGAGGTCCAAGACGAAACAATCTCAGTAACGACGCGAAATTTCTCAAAAAAGAACACAGTCAAAGTCAAGACAAACTCGGGATGAGGTACTGCCACTAACAAATGCTAGTGCATCCCGCCTCGTCTCATGTTTTAGGCGATGGGACAATCGCTCAAAACGGTCTTAGGATTTTGATGGACCTCGCCAGAGCGGATGAAACGTTAGAGCTTAGAGCTTAACTGCTTCCCCCTCTCCCACAAGCTCGGGATAAATTCCCTGTAACACTCACACCGTCGAGTAATCGTTTAAAAAGTAATTTACCTCATCACAGTCCAAATGCTGTTTATTTATTCCCCTCAGCACCACTCATTCTTACCCCCGTAAAATTATAAGAGTGACGGAAATGTGCTGGGAAAAATTCTGCTTCTTTTTTCTAAACGATTTTATG
The DNA here is from genome assembly GCA_900617895.1 of Haemonchus placei. Lineage (NCBI taxonomy): Eukaryota > Metazoa > Nematoda > Chromadorea > Rhabditida > Trichostrongylidae > Haemonchus > Haemonchus placei. Next base: position 10,798 of record UZAF01016374.1, on the reverse strand, counting down.
AGTCGTTAAAAGGCAGAAAAAAGCCGTTTAGAGGAGAAGTGTTGGGTTGATTAGTCCGGGAGCTCCATTTGATACCACATAAGTTGGCATAACCTCGGGAAAAGAGCGACACAACTAGTGCCACCTTCCAGTTCATCGTTTCCGCTCTGGCCACTCTACCATTGGGTTAAATTACTGTTGATTATAGACGCCAAACATCCTGTCTAGCTGTATTTTGAAGGCCACATGGCGGATTTCGTGAAAGCAGGTTTCCTCATGTCAAAGAGAAAAATACATTAACATTATATTTCATGTCTTACAACTATTTTATCAGTCAAAAAAGAAAGTATTCACAGTACTGCCATGGATTCTGAGATTTCTTCATAAGTTGAACATGGGACCTCAATGGATGGCACAAGGAACGCTTTAGGATCAAAAACGGCTTAGATTCTGCGTAAAAGGACCCAGAACCGGCTCGAAGGACCTTCATTTCTGAATGCGACTTGGTTTTCAAGATGTTGTAGAGGTTGTATGTAGAAGTTGCGTTTTTGGCTCTAGGATGCACTCGCTGCGAGCAGGAAGCTTAATGGGGACGGACGATTCGTGCGATTCTGGGTGCGCGCGGCAAGTTGTGCGGCGAAATACGCGATGATTCAAACAACTCTGGCATCTATCATTGGGGCTCAAACTTGAAGTAGAGTTCTTTAGTAGGGTCGGACAATCCTACTAACCTACTTTGCTTCAAATTTGGGCCCAAATGATAAACGTTGCAGTCGTCCAAATCGCCCCGGAATTCGCCGCACAATTTGTCGCGCGCACCCAGAATCGCACGAATCGCAACACACCTGCAGCTTAGTGTAGGAAAGTATGCAATGGCACATACGATTTGGACAGCTCTTCCGGATAGCCTTTCCATGCAACTTTTTCCACCTTATACTACACTATGCATTCTTCGCTATCCCCTCTCTAATATTCAACTACGACTACCATTGCCCGTCTTAAACTAGAAGCCTCAAATCTGTCGTGAACTCTTGATTGTTATTCTACCGCTTCCTACTGTATCGTTGGATGAAGATTGGTATCAGCTACATGCTACAATTAGCTAAACAAACCTGTTCGCATTTTATTAATTTCATGTGATCCAGTCAGACCAATTCCTTGATGTTATCTCTTTTCCTCAATGGGAGGATCCAATCTGCCCGAATACTTCAATAGGAATTCACAACCAAGGTTCCCAGCCAGCCATCTTACGCCTCAAAAAACCTTGATAACTTATTATACAAGATCATCCTCTACTCTGAAACATGGCCCTGATAACGGATAGGAGAGAACTTGTGCAAAGGTGTAACAGCAGAAACGTTCAGGCCGATTAAGTCTATACGTACTTCGCCATCGACGGGACCTTTGAATACCGTTAAAAGCACTGTACAATGGGCAATGGCAGGGTCCTCGCCATTAAGCAACAGTTGATGAGGTCCAGTGGACAGGAATCCCACAGGAAGGGCCCTTCAGTCTGCTGACGACTGGGTGTTGTGTTAAATCTGTGCCCAATGCCGGCTGGAGGCGTTGGAAATGAAGACGTCAGAGAACGACCTTGTACAACATCAAACTACAAGGGACGGTAGCAACACTGTGATCGCTTGGGAATGCGCTGAAAGGATCGGCGACTCTCTCGATAAGAAGGGCACTGGACTTTTATGCTCATGGCAAGCGAACACGAGGGATCCTGGACACAATGTGAAGGGAATCAATGAAGAAAGTCTATGTAGACATGATAGAAACCTCTAACAACACCTGGTTTTTAGCTACAAAAGAGAACAAGGAATACGTACAAACTTCGTCACTACAGTTGTTTCAAAAGCATTTCTTTATGTACAACAGGAAAGTAACCGTTCTTCTGAGTGGAACCAGCATCAGAGATGTTGAACAAAACAAGCAAAAGGGAAATTTTGTGATGGTCCGCGACCGCCAGCGGTAGACATTGAAAAGGCTAGTCTCTGTACCTTCACTTCGTTTCGTCGCTCCGTTCACTCCCATCCTCAAGTAATTCATTTAGATCCTCTCCATGATGGATAAAGTCATGCAGGAGAATTTCATAAAGAAAGCATTCTACTGGAAAGGGGCAACAAAGTATTACCCCCCGTGTCTGTCCTGCCAAAAGAGCTACTCAAGTTGGTTTCGCCGCTGCTGCATTGTTCCAAAGACACACTTCACGATTAAAATTGTTCTCGAGGTTTCTCTCCAAGAAGAACCAGGCCCCCCGAGGATAGTTTAGGGGACTCTTGTCGGGTCAAAAATTGAGATTAGATTGTGCGTAAAAGGGCAACAAAACCGGCACAGCCGATGTACACACTCAAGGGAGGACGAGTTTTCACGGCGTTTTGTGGGCGTAGGATGTTGCATTATTTGCACCGGAACGCACACTTTCGCGAGGGGTACGGAACTTACGTGCGTTCAAGGATGCGCGCAGCAAATTGTGCGGTGAAATGCGTGGCGGTTCGAACGACCCTGGCGCCTACCATCTGGGCCCAAATTTGAAGTAGAGTAGTTTAATATGGTCAGCTGATCCTATTTTTCGCAATTTGCCGCGTGCACCCTCTGACGCACGAATGTACTCATACACCTTCCGTGCAGGCAGCTTAGTGAAGTCAGCTGTACCCAATGACACACACATTTGGACAGCTCGTCCGAATACTCCTTCCATGCAACTTTTGTCGTCACATTCTCGTCCAATCACTGATTTCACTACTTTTTTGAAGCCTTGTATATTTTTTCATACCTCGGTTTCATTCGTCCGAAACTAGACGTTCCAAGATCATCGTAAACTGTACCTTTGAAAGCTGTGAACCCAAAGTCAAAAGGATTTCCTTATTGCAGTACTATTCTTTTGCGAACACCCCGATGAAACGAACTTGTCGGCTACCTAACATAACTGCTCTGCGAGTACTCGAAAGTTTACCTCTCTGGGTCTCGGAACTACATTTAAACTTGTTCGATATGTAAATATAAACTATTCCGCATTACTTGTGTAAGGCTTCACTGCTTCCGTATCCATCTTGTCCGGCCCACTTAAAGCGAGGCCAACCGAGCTCGGTAAGTTGGTACCCTTTACGTTTGGAAAGTTAAAAAAGCCGGTGCAGCGAGCCCTCGTGTAGACCACATACGTATGTAATCGGAACCACAACTCTGAATGAAGGCTGAACAAGTTGGCGCATCCTAAAACGGGATTGATCAACGGCAAAAGACATTATAGCTCGCTCGAATCTGTCTTACGACACTTCAGCAAGCGCAGAAGCGAGTGTGCTTAGATACCATGAATTTACAGCATCTCATGGTTCACTAAAGTGTACAGAAAGAATGCTTATTCTTAAGAACATTATTCAAGTAGAGGAGTTTTGTCTGTGGGAAGTATGAACAGTGAAGATTCTCTCAAGTTCATTCAAAACAACTTGAAAGAAAACAGGCAAGCATCAAGGGCATGAACATATCAGCAGAATGTCATCAATTCTTTATCAGTAACATTCATTGAGAAACCAAGCAACGGCATATTTTAGGGGCTAGCAAAAAACGTAGCAATGAATTCGTTCTTCACCGACATTGATTGGTTTCGCGGGTGAGTCCTACATTTTCATGCAGATCACACCGATTCAAAATACTAAAACACTAGAATTCTTCCCTTTACCATTCGGAAGACTGCCCAGCACTAAGACATCCAAGTTCATATATAGAAGGAGAAAGGATGGAGTCGATCGGGTCGAAGTGGCGTATTCAATGAGTAGGTGGCCTAAACAATGACTTGCGGTGGCCAGCCGATGTACGAGTCAGTGCTTTTGTAATCCCAGACAAGTCCGGTACCAATGAGCCGGCTCTGTAAGGTTTGATTGCCGGAGCCGTGTATCAATCCGGGATTCAATGATATGGCCACGAAAAAATCTACTACGGTCAACCTTACATGATTGCAAACTTCGCGGAGATTTCATGTGCCTTTACTGGGTTGAGTGTAGTTACAAGTTTTGATGCGAAATAGTTAACCGGCGTTGAAATTAACAAGGGAAGGATCCCAAGTCGAAGTGGCCATTTGAAATGAGACCAACACTGCTAGACGTATTTTTTGATGCTGATTTCAAATCTGCACTTGAAATTTGCCAAACGATTCTCTAAACGAAGTTTTGGAGGTGGTCTCCGGAGAGCGCTCAACAGGGGGCAAGCACAAAAGACATGGTCGCCGGCATACCAGAAGTGGCAGCTTGGAGTAGAGGTAAGCGTGACGCTTCATAGGCATGGGACCAAGAATCGGGTTCCGCAGGTGGCAGCTTCTTTGCAATTTGCAGGACTTTTTCTTCCAGGTTGTAGAGATCTTTTTACATTAGATTTACCGCCTTTGACAACTTTGTAAATGCTCGAGGTGAGGCAGTTCCTGCTTAAACCATCTGACATCTCCTCTAACCTCCAACATGACAACCATTCTATTCTTATACATTCCAAATCCACAGTAGGACAACTTTCACCTATTGTGAGCAGATGTGATACTGTAAGACCTTTTATGGAGCAATCATTTCTGAAGTCAATCGAGGTTACGAAGGTGAAGAGGTTTTTAGACGAGGTACCAGTCACTGCGTAACCGCTTAACACACTTTTTCTTGTGGGTATTCAGCGACGTAGGGGCCGAAAGCCAACCTTGATCTATCACTAATCCTACTTTGGGCTGGCTGCCTTTCGACCAGACCATGTCTCAGAAGCCATGAATTCCTTCCACTAAAAAAATCTTCGATATTGTTGTTATCCTGAACTTTGACTTTGAAAAAGCAATTACTACGGTATTTTGCTGCCCCTAAAGAGTGACGAGGCCTTATTACAAAAGGACAGATTTCGGGGAACAGGCACGTAGAGATATGCCATTTTCCCTGTGGTCAGAGATTTTAGTTTGCAGAGCAGAGCACCAATTAATACGTGCATTGCAGAAACATTGGCATGCAGCTCTGGAACTTATTTTTTTAGAGCAGACGCATATGCTAGTGCACCGATATGTACACATGTGTCCTGTTATCTTTATGTGACTGAATAAGTAAAAGGAAGAAGCGCTAGAGCCCTTATCAACAGCTGAAATGCAATAAGTACCGTTTCACCTCATTTCGCTTCGTTCAAAAATTGATGAATAAGTGTTGGGAAATGAGCTTTTTTACTTTATAAATTGAAGATACGCCCTGCATTCGGTTTTCATAGAATCGTAGGGGCGTATTGAATGCTATGTGACCATTACGGTGACTTGCGGTGTCCAGCTGGCACACAAATCAGCGCTTTTAATCTCCCAGACTAATCTGGTACAATGATGGGCATGGTTAGCCTAGGCGAACATCTATCCGGGATCAAACCAGTGGCCATCGTGTGTTAAAGTCCAAAAGGATAAAGTGTTGGGCGTTGATCAATCCCGTCTGGAGGATGCGCCCCGCATTCGACTTCTATCCAGGATCGTAGTGGCATAGTGGATGCGTATAAGGCATATACTATGATTTGCGGCCAGACGATACACAAGTCTGTGTGTTGTCATCCTAGACAATTCTGGTATCAACTAATCGACCCGGGCGTGGTGGGAGATTTGGTTGGGGTGGGAGATTTGGTTGGCCTAGGCGGATACCGATCCAGGACTTCAACTCCTGACCTTGTGGGTGTGGTAGTGCGCAACTTGTCGCTACACCCACCTCCGTCCCATTTGACATACTATTAGGTTGACCGAAAAGTCTTGACAGGGTTGAGATATTTTTCTGTTTTATTTTACAACTCAGCAAACAATGCAAACTGATCAACAATATAATAACCATCATTAGTTATAACATTGCCCCACCTGACGGGCCGGTCAGCGATTTCCCTTCTCCCAGAACTTGAAAGATTGGGAATCAAAGAAGTATTCGACCACTCGTTCAAGGTGACCGTAGTCGGCGAAATGTTTTTTTGCTAGAAAAGATTTGAGAGGCCCTAACAAGTGGTTTCTGGGGGAGCAGTGTGAAGTGACTAGTGTTAATGTGAACCATGTCCCAGCCGAGCTCCTCCAATTTTGCACGGGTCTCCTTACCCATCTGAGGCCTAGCGCTATCATTGAGGGGGCGGACAAAGTTTGTCTAGACAGTTTTTCTTGAACGGCTTCCACAAATTTCTACAGCTGACTAGTGTAGTGGGGAGCGGTGACCGTATGACCTTCCTTGAGCAATCCGTAGTACAGCGTTCCTTTCAAATCCCAGGAGCAGCAAAGGAGAAACTTCTTGGGATAGAGGGCGGCTTTCGCTTGTGTTAGTAACCGTTCTCTTCGCTGGAACCAGACATCGCGGTGCTTGTTGGCGTCGTAGAGGATCCAGCTTTCATAACCAGTAACTAGGTCCTCCAGAAACTCCTTGCAATGTGGAGGAAGAAAGAGAGACTGACAAATGGATATCCGGGTGTACTGCATGCTGCCGGTCAAGACATGAGGTCACCATCGAGTCAGCACTTCATCCGAGGGCCTGGAGGCGACCGACGATTGGGCACACCCAGGTCTCGTCGCAAGACTGCGGGTGTCAATTCCGGATCCTCTGGCGGTGTCGAGAATGAGGGGGCGTCCCCACCGATGCCTGTCTTCGGAGTTTCTGTATCCTTCCTTGAAGCGAGCGAATCAGCGATGGAAGTGATGTCCCATCCCGATGGCTGTTGATGTTTTGTACTACTGCTGTCGCTCCAGTGCTCCGGCTCCACTCATGGAAGATGATGTTTAAAAGATAGTCTTAAGAAATTGACATCATGTTCAACTCAGGTAGGCGCACGAGCCCTTATATACCTTCCTTGTGAAATTGACATCATTTTCAAGCTCAGGTAGACGCACGTGCCCTTATATACCTTTTGCAATGAAGTTTACCAAAAGTTGTACATATAGGTCGAAATCAAAAATCCCGCCCTTCTCAAAAACCCTATCTAGACTTTCCGATCAACCTTATACCACCGCTCGATAATGACTAATAGAGCTCTGAGGAGTCAGAGGCTGTCAATGAACACTTAGTTGCACAGTTAACTAGAAATTTCCGAAGTAAATCCGGCGTTCCACGGCGGAGACTACAAAGGCAATATCCAACGATTAGGGTTTTACAAAATACATCTTTGCTCTACCACTATGATCTGCCTCCTACGACGCGAAAAAAGTTTAAGTAACACACAGTGCAGCGCCATCCATCATGCATCCGACTCCATCGTTTCAATTGCTGACACATTCCTAACACCTTTATTTTGCCGTTAGTCCCACCCACACATGACTTAGAACTTGACTCAGCCTCTCCAGATATTTCCTACGACAAGGCAAGATTTCGTAAAAGATGCAAAGGGAAAAAGCAATTCTAATTCATTACACTTGTGGAAGGAAATGCGAGATTTTGAGGTTAGCTCCGCCCACCTTGACACGCCCCGCCCATCGCAAAGCTTTGAACGCTCTTTCTTCTTCAGAGTGTCACCTCTTACCAGGTTCTAGAATAAATTTGTGGATGCTAACCAGACCACTTTTATGGATGCTTGATCTTGGCTCAGCCCACCTCAGTGTGAGCTCTGCTACTCTTACAGTTCGACCATTCTATCCCGACAGCCTTTGACACTAGTTTTCGGGTTGCAGAGCGTTATTCTCTAACGGTATAAATTTTCGCAAAAAACACTTCTCTTCTCGATACAGGCTTTGCCCTTCATAAAAAGAGCTTCGCCAAACTTACGCGTGTACAATGCACCTCAGACATTGCTTGATCCAGCAACTGATTTTTGTGTACACTGTGCTTTTGTGTAAGCGAGTAACGATTCTCTGAAGGGAATGCTGCTCATGTTGAGTGCGTTTCACCCACTGCAAGTAGGTCTCCTTCTTCTCATTTGTTGGTCAGTTCCTAACCGTTGCTCATTTGTTTTTAGCAGCTGGCGTTTTTTGTCAGAAATCAGAGAGATGACGATTCTTGCTCCCCTGGCGCCTCCCATTCTGCAGTCATCTCCGTTATGCCCACACGCACTTTGTTGATCTTACTCTATGCTCGACCCATCCAAACCTGACCAAACTCTCTTAGATGCTTTTTCAGGTAGTACAGGATAGTACAGACAGAAGAACAGGCAAAGGCGAGCTTGCCATAAACTGTAAAGAAGTGAGAATATTGCAATGAACAAGCTGCAATTCATCTTCATTACTGATTTCCAATTTATTTCACAAATCTTAGAGTGGAGTAAGTAAAATGTACTACTTCCGAAGTGGCTCAGCAAAGCCGATTCTTTGTTTCTCAAAGTCGTGAATATTGCAAAACTGGCGGATAAATGGATCACCAAGAAGCCAAGAGGGTCCAAAAGCGCCAGAACCCATCGAGAACATTGGAATTAAGCAGGTGTTCCCAAATTTGTAGACAAGATTCTTCTTTTCAATCACATAGGCGTGATCGCCTATAGTTAGGACGAATTCCACATCCGTGTTACAGTCGACTGTGTAGAGATCAGTCGTTTGATTATACTGAAAATGGAGACTATAGGACTGATTGTGCTGAAGTGGGATGTTTTTTACGTCATATTTAAAATCTGCCTGACGAGGGATCAAAATCTAGAGTAACTTACCTTAGCGTTGTACGTGCTGGCTATTTGGTCGATAATTGCTGAAGGGATGCCCAAGAACGACGTACCGGTGTCAGACATCACCTCCCAACCGGCTTTGAACACGAGATTTTTTGCGCTGAATTTTTTCATCTGTAAAGAGAGTGATTCATAGCCGATTATCCACTTGATCGAGTGAGTTAGTTGCATTTGTGGACTCACGTTGAATTGCCAGTAAAGAGCCAACGTGAGTGGCTCATACGCAATAACCTGTCCGCAGTTCTCGTTGTCAAGACCTCCATACGTGTAGACTCCTCCATATTCTCCTTCTGCCGACTCTAAACCAACTATTGTTGAGTCTATTGTGCATTAACAACATTAACAAACTAGACATTCATTTGAACCTCCTAAGCGTTGCAAATAAACGGTGAGGATCGGATCCACCAATCCCAATTGGACAGCCTGTAGGAAAGGATGCCGCGTGTCTGTCACAGAAAGGTCTTTGAATGCTAATCCAAGAATACCGTCAAGTTCAGTCTGAAAATTCAATATCACGATGTTGAAAGGCGGAAGTTTCTACAATCAAGGAAACACTGACATCACTCACTCACTTATGAGTAATATTCAAAGATCGCATGGCAAATTGCCTTGCAACCGGTGTAGAAGCAAATTGTAATTTGTTCACTGAATAATAAAAATGTACTGACATCAGCAAAAAACTCTGCTATTGACTCGGCTTGCCCAATGGCACAACCAGGAACCATCAGCCGATCACGTTCACCTTCACGGCCGAATCGAACAGTGTCATTGCCAAGGAACCCTTTTGCAGAACCGGTACCGTACTGAATTAGACTGTGATAAGTAACTTAACTGTTAATTACTAAGAAAACAAAAGTCAGAAGATCAAGGTCTGTAGGCCGTGGTTTCAAGGTGAAATTCTCCTAGAAATATTAGTAAGGCTTCAATAATCTCCATTTTCCTCCTCACCCTTGCGGGCTTGCCACAGCTGCACAGTATGCGAAAATGATAGTGGAAAAGCACTCTCAATTGAAATGCTAACGAAATCCAGCCATGACCCACAGAAAGGGTAGTGCAGGAGTGTAGGTAGAGAGGATGGGTTGGATTTTACACTACACATACGACGTACACCCGGCTACTTACCAATTAGTATAGGCGTAGTGGAACCGAAAGCAAACATGAAGACCCACGCTGATTTCGAATGACCTCCTGGTGGAGAATTCCACGTATGAGCTTGATTTAGACGAGTCGAAGTAATGCTTTTTTTCGCATGGATTGGCATTTGCTGATTTCTTCGCACAACATGTCCGATCCGGGCAAAACACCTTGCAAACCACTGAAATTATGTTAGGCAGATCTCACCTCCACCAACACATCTCTTCTTTTATTTTGAATGGTAAAAAGCTAACAAGTAGATAAAAAGGGTACGATGAAAGAGTTATTTGAATGGCTACGGAATGTTGCAGAAAAGATGAAAACGGAATCCGACCGAAACCAGATTGTTATTGCATTTTTCTTTTCATTGGGAAGGAATATTTTAGTTTGTAGAGCAGATAAATCTATCTGTGAAAGGGGGTTTAGGAATGAGGCAATGAAGTCCGAGCGTTTCCTACCTTTTGAAGGGAGGCCAGGTCAAAGGCGCAGTTCACGATAAAATTCGTTTCTTAGTCTTCCCTCTAGGAATACCTGGTCGCCACCAAAGGTAACAAGAGTGACGCTGTTGGGTCTGAAAACGCAACAGATAGAGCATAGCCAGAACCCCGTTACCGAATAGCCCGGATGCCCCGCCTCTCGACAGACTATTGTCGGGGCGATACAGACTGCAATATTCGCTCTAGGACCTACACACAATCAGCTGATCGCCGAGTATTGAGGCAATGTTTTTCTCCTACTCTTTTACTCCGTTACTCTTTCTGCGGCTCCAATCCCTTATTTCTCCAAAAGGCTGGAAAAGATGGGCCATTTATACTGTTACTAGTAATTTCAAAGTTCTCTCTTGTTTTGACCTCAGCATTTTCGTTGACGTTGTTTTAATTCTTCTGCCGTTCGAGGATCTTAGGTGGAATACTTCATTAAGTTAATGGCCTAACGTTTCGACATAACCGTCGTCTCCAGAGGCCTAAACGCAATTCGAGAAGTTTTACATTATCCGACAGCGTTTGCTCTTGAGCAAAAAACGACCGAAACTCATCGGAAAACTACCCACTTCATGAAATACTCACCAGGCTCCACCGTT